>JAEAOA010000893.1:62500-167500 GCA_016746295.1 Potamilus streckersoni | reverse complement strand
GCCTTCAATTTTGGATATCTTTGGGACTTGAACTGAGTTTTTTATATAAATAGATCATGCAGTTAAATTAGATCAAGGCAGAATGGCCACCTTCTCCGATTAAATCAAATCTCGGCATCTGATAGAGCTATCCAGGCTCAGATCCGTGATGTTCAAATCACCTGTTACCATCCAAGACTGTATCTATTGCGTCTATTGAGATCAAGATCTGTGATGAAAATAATTACAAGTCTTACATAATAAAGTTCCAATTATTATTTTCCTTTTTCCTCCAATAGCTATACTTTCATCACAACTTGGAAGACGACTAAACTTCTGCACATTCACATATGTTAATGGTAAAACGAAAAGTTATATCTATGCATACATCTCTGTATAAGACAGCTCTAAAGACGGTGTTTATAATAATATCTGGTTCCAGGTCCACGTGATACTGAATTTACTGCAATTGCATTCAAAGGGCAAATATTTTAAGTGAGAAAGAAGACTGACCATGTATACATCCAATGAGATAAAGAAGAGAGGACAAATATTACTCGTGGGGTAATATTTGCTTCATCTGTAAATTACTCCTGATGGTAAAAAAAAAAAAAATGATGGCACTCCTTTTGTACATATGTAAATTATTTGCGATGGTAATCGCTTGATATATCTGTAACGTACTCTTGATGGACATCTTGAATAGATCTGTAAATTACTCGCGATTGTATTCATTTAGTACATCTGTTTATTAATGGTGATATTAATTATGTGGTACATCTTTAAATTACTCGTGATGGTAATCCTTTGGTACATTATAAATTACTTGAGATGGTAATTATGTGGTACATCAGTAAATAGTTCATGTGGTAATCATGTGGTACAGCTGTATTTTACTCCTGATGGAAATCCTTTATACATCTTTTATATTAACTGTAATGGTAATACGTTAATACATCTCTAAATTACATGTGATGATAATCCGTTAATACATTTATAAATTGCCGGTGATTGTAAGCCGTAAATACATCTGTAAATTACTTATGACAGTAATCCTTAAGTACATCTCTAAATTACTTGTGTTGGTAATCTTGTGGTACTTCTGTAAATTTTAAATGTGTTACTCTCTTGCTGGTGTCATGCGCTTGTGCATTATGTAATTAATACGGAAGACAGTGGCACGCTATGGAAAATAGGTCTAAACTGTTCCAACGACCACAAACTAATACAGACTGCCTAAATATGGTTACACCTGTCTGTCATTATAAAGACCACGAGCCTATACCGAGCTCCTAAATATGGTTACACCTGCAGGTCATTATAAAGAGCACGTGCCTATACCGAGCTCCTAAATATGGTTACACCTGCATGTCATTATAAAAACCACATGTCTATACCGAGCTCCTAAATATGGTTACACCTGCATGCCATTATAAAGACCACGTGTCTATACCGAGCTTCTAAATATTGTTACACCTGCATATCATTATAAAGACCACATGTCTATACCGAGCTCCTAAATATGGTTACACCTGCAGGTCATTATAAAGACCACGTGCCTATACCGAGCTCCTAAATATGGTTAAACCTGCATGTCATTATAAAGAACACATGTCTATACCGAGGTGAGGTCCTAAATATGGTTACACCTGCATGTCATTATAAAGACCACATGTCTTTACCGAGCTCCTAAATATGGTTACACCTGTATGTCATTATAAAGACCACAAATCTATACCGAGCTCCTAACTATTGGTACAACGACCATATGCCTATATCAACCACCCAATATAAGCTTGCAATTTTTACATTAGGCACAACATTTTAATCTATATGAGGCTTTGTTACAGTATGGTCTTAAATTAAGTAACAGAAAAGGAAAAAAGAAACAATTGAAATTCAATAATTTATTTACCTACAACACAAAGTAAAACTTAAAGGTAATGTGAATTAAATCCCAAGAAATCCTAAAAGTTTTATCACAAGTCAAAAAGACCTGAAGAAATCCCGTGTAGAATAATATGTCGTACCAGTATAAATTGACTGACGTGCCAAGAGGCTTAATCTATCAAATCACATATTCCTGTATGTCCTTGAAATAATTTACAACTTAATTATAGAGTACAAAAGGTCAGTAAGTGCTTGGTAATTCAAATAGTTTTTCTATAACTTAATACTTCTTCTCAGATAATATCCATCACAGTTAAACTGATTCCACCAGATTGGTGTTAAACTATGAAATAAATAATTATATTGATCACAAACTTTATATAAAAAGCAAAGACACAATAAGATACCCAGAATGTGTGCCATTTTACAATAAAATGTGTGAAAACATTTTTTCTAGAACCTTCTAAAGTCAAAAGACTACGCACACGTGTTTGCAAATACTATATTGAAATGCAACCCTGAATTATGAAAAAAGCTGTGTTATACGTTATTTATAAATGTACCTTTTATTGTAAAATTATGGGCAAAGGTTAAAAACACAACATAG
Organism: Potamilus streckersoni; assembly: GCA_016746295.1. Lineage (NCBI taxonomy): Eukaryota > Metazoa > Mollusca > Bivalvia > Unionida > Unionidae > Potamilus > Potamilus streckersoni. The sequence continues at coordinate 165,024 of JAEAOA010000893.1, read as the reverse complement.
CATTACATAACAATACGGACAAGAATTTCCTAAAGATTATTTTAGCTGACATTTTTTGTACATATTCAACAAATCAAAATTATAAATGGATTGAGAACACAAAAATATATTGGGACATAGCAAATGCGTCTTCCAAGAAACAAATGCAAAATGTGGAAACTAACCAGCATACGTCGGTAAATAACTTTTTAATATTCTTGTGCTGAACATATGCAGAACGCTAGGATGTGAACAGTGTCAAGTATAGCATCAAAACGATAACCGTAAGTTATTTTTCTTTTCTTTATAATATGATGTGAACAGTGTCGAGTATAGCATCAAAACGTTAACCGTAAGTACACTTTTCGTTTCTATATAATAGGCTAACTACAAGAAATAACTCACTGATGTTGAAGTGTGTACCAACGTTTCCCACTATTACTGCTGTAACTTATTTAGAAAATAAATTCTGTATGTATGTGTTTATGTATGTATGCATGTATGTATGTATGTATGTATGTATGTATGTATGTATGTATGTATGTATGTATGTATGTATGTATGTATGTATGTATGTATGTATGTATGTATGTATGTATGTATGTATGTATGTATGCATGCATGCATGCAGGCATGCATGCATGCATGCATGCATGCATGCATGCATGCATGTATGTATGTATGTATGTATGTATGTATGTATGTATGTATGTATGTATGCATGTATGTATGTATGCACTCTATTGAAAAAACGCGATGATAGAAACAAGGAATTGATAGTTGATAAATGAATAATTATAATGTTACTAGTCATAGAGGTGCTTGAAAGCAAAAACACAATTGACCGAAAGATATATATATATATATATATATATATATATATATATATATATATATATATATATATATATATATATATATATATACGTAAATCGATGTAGTACAAAAAAGTTCTCTAATTAAATATATTTATCATATACACCAAATTTTCCAATCTTTTGATGTATCAAATATATTTTAGAAGTTCAAACAAGGTATACATTACTGTATCTTTTCTCATTAGTTATACTTTACAAGTGCCACTAAGAAGAGTTATTTTGCATTTGTGTTCCTAATATCTGGCATAGTGCAAAACTCATCATGATTAAATTAAGACATTGTTAAGTCAGGGACGTGCAAACAATGGCCCATATGCCTGATGTAGACCAGACTCCGCTGTAACAGATCAATTACATCGTAAGATGCGGCTTTTAAAATCTATTGTCCGGCCCTGAATATAAGTTGCACATTCCCATTATGATATCCAATACATAGTATGGACGGGTTTTGGAAATCTCCAAACACTGTCATTTCTGTTTAAAAAAAAGAATGCTGAGAATTATGAATATTGTACAAATGCGAAATAAAGACAAGAACATGGCCAACGTATGCATAGCACATTATGCGAACATAAAACTGATACAAATTTCATGTTATTATGATTTTACATCTATTACATAGACAAAGAGACATGTAACAATACAATTGTAATGCAGATCACATGCCTGATAATTTAAGAATATAATATCAAGGCACTATTTTAATGCTACAATAGTATCGGCAATAGCACTAGTGAATCAGCAAATATTAGATTATGTTGCAATACAAAAGCATGATACATTCATAATATTAAGAAACCATCAAACCAGTTCTCCGTGAGAATCTCTTTTCTTAAATGCTTTGATGTAGTTTTCGTCCTTCTCGAAGCTAATTACATTGTGATGGTTTTCATCGCTGTTGGAGTGATTGGAACAAGACCCCTTATACACAGAAGTATGGAAGGACCTTTTCAGTGAATATTGTGAAGTATTGTCGTTTCCATTTTCGCTTGAGGACATGTTTTCCGACACCTCGTTGGCAATATAGTCCTTACTCGAACACGAATCATTCTTAGCATGAGCGTGGTACACGGCTATAGACACTCGTAATGAATCAGGTAATTGCTTCATTGAATAAATATCTCCAAGTCTCATTGAGTTCCTAATGGAGCATTTTTCAGCATTATTTTTGCGATAGGACACATTTTTGTCACTGATATTGGACGACCCACGGTTCATAAGCAGTCGGGGATGTCTACGAAGTTGACACTTAAGAATTCGAATGAATGCTCTTTGAAATTCTTTACTTGAGCAAGCATAGATAATGGGGTTCATCATGGAATTGCAGTATCCAAGCCAAAAGACTATAGTAAAGAAAAGCTTCGGTATCTTGCAACTCGTACATAGCACAACTGGAAAAGACGAAAACACGCAGAATTAAGAACAGACTCAAAAGTGATGAATACATTACAAATGAAAGTCATACCAACAAATGTTTGAAGTGCATGTGTGTCATTTTATTAAAACTAGTAATATAGTACTAAACTCCTGACATAACCGACACTGGAATTTTGTTCTTGGGCCGCCGCGGAGCCCCCTATTGCACGGTGTCCTAGGCACGTGCCTCGCATGCCTATACCTTGTAATCTTTTCATATTCTCATTTTCTTACTCTACCTAAGGCTTGATTATATAAACAGAAATAAACTACAAGAAACAAATTAACGGAATTCATGCTATTAATAAAGGTAAATAATCAGTTGTATAATCATCAACTCACAACATTACTAATTTGCACATAACTCTGCCCAGATAAATTTGAACTTATTCGCGCTAGTCATCACTTTCGAAAGAAAGTGACGATTTGGTGTACTTACAATTTAAATTTAGAGTCATATTGTGAATGAATGCGTATTGCAGCAGCGTTTCCATTCGGTGTGCAATTAATGGATTTTAGTAATTTTGTTGATTGTGCTAAATTTCGTGATTATGGACTACATTATTCTGTGTCTATTCTACATGAAGTTCATCTGATTTCAGCAGCGAGGGAGTAGTGTCTTTCGGTTCTGTCATTGAATGTTTGGAATTATAATATGGGAAATATAATAAGTCTTTCAATTGTAATTATCAAAGACTACACGAGTCTGCAAAGTAGTTCTTCATACACTATTGGGTACATTGATCGTGTACAATATCGTAAAATATTGAATGCTTTTGATAATGTTATCTTAAAGGAGACAAAAAATGAGCATATAATAATGTTCTCCTAGTAGCCATCAGAAATGAAGTAAGATTGTATTCATTCATTCTGTTTGCCGTATCGTTGAAAGATATCTTATGGCGTTAAACCTACGATTGTAATGTGAGGTAATGGTAGTATTGTGCTTATTTCATCCTTGTTTCTTTTTCTTTTGGTCTGATGTATTAAACCACGTATTGTTGAGACGGTCTAGGCAAAAATGCATTTCCTTGATATGGAACAAACATAAGAGTCAGTGTTTCTTCGGGATGTATGTAATAAACGTTTGCGTGTTATATCATTGGGATTATAATGTATATTGCACTCACGTCCACAATTAAGGAACTGTGAGTGATTTGATTATACAATGTTTTGAATAATTATACATACTTGCTATGCAAACACAAATTATTCTTTCTATATAATTAAGAAAATAAAATGGGAAAATCCTTAAGTCAGTTAAGACCCATTAATGTGCAGTGACAATTAAGATAGCCGAGATTCATATAATTGTATGTTGTTTTTTGAGCACTTTAATGAGTGATTTACAATTGCACCATGAAACAAACTCAATGACGTACTCTGGAGTATGTTGATAAAAATGCCTTTGAGCCGTGGCTCGATCGTTGTTTATGTTGACAATAAAGCTTTTGTGCCTTGGCTCAAAATAAAAGTATTGTGATTAGAGTGAGAGTACATTAGTCTAGCAATGACAAGTATTAGATGAGTTACGGGATAACATTGTAAGGTATCCATTAATATGGGACGGAGGATGCTCTTTTATATAATTTGTAATTTGTTCGTTGATGCTAGATATGAATATAATTTACCAGCTAATATTCTGCTTTACTCTGTGTACTTTATACTTCTACACGATCTAAACATATTCCAGCAGGACCGCCATGTCAAGTGAACGGCTTTGCAAAACCACCTAGTGGTTAAACGTGTCTGATACTTGAAAACATTTTACAAGCTATCTGCCATGTCAAAGCAACGAGCGATTAAGCGTATCTGATACTTAGAGACATTTTCCAAGGAAACCGCCTTGCAAGACTTCCGAGTGGGTAAACTATGATTCCTAATCCATACATGGCATGTAAAGACAACTACTTAATGAATGTGTTTAATGAAGACTATGAAAAGACTGGAGACATATAAAGCAATTCAGCGTAAATTAATATATCATAATGCTTCCCTTCAGTGTTAATTGCAATATATAGCGTCTATTCTGTGCGAATTAAAATATCATTCATCATCCATTCTGTGTTACAAAAGGTATCATACTTCATCTTCTCTGGACGGTTACCATAGTAAAATAGTATTGAGTAAACTTGAGTCATTCATATTAATGTTGTTCGCTAAGTTTCATGTGAGTACATATTAATATTGTTTGTAGGCCTAACGAACACAAGTTTGAAGCAATAGTAGTGTCCGTAGAATTAGGAGAAAAGTTTGCAACCATCGTATTGCCTGTAGGATTGATGTATTTGAATTATTCGTATTGTCCGTAAGCTTTACGAATACAAATTTACACCTGTCTTATTTTCCGTATGCTTCACGAATACGGGTTTACATTTGTGTTATTGTTGAAAGCCTATTAAGTGAATGAAACCCTTCACAAATCTTTTTAAAACTTGGTGTTTTGAGTTTTATGTACATCCTTATTCTGCTTACATTAGGAGAGAAATATAGACTCCAGTCTTCAGATCAGATGAAATTCATTCACTAACTTGTTCATCTGGGCTAAACTACCTAGTAGCTAACTTTGTAGTTAGAAAATATATTCATACAATAATCTAAGATAAGAATTCTATATTCAGACTATACAGTCCAAATAAATATAAAATAACGTATTTTTAAGCTTTAAATGTCATAGAGATATAGATATATCTGTAGAAATATATTGTGTTCTGCATTTAGTATGAATGAAATTAAGCACAAAATTTAAAGAATAGTTCGTTCCATCTGTCTCTAAGGGGAGAAGTTAATACGACTGTCCTAGTATCAGTTTCCAAGATATAATTATTACCATTAGATATTTTTGTGAGGAATTTAGAAAACATACTTTTCGTTACTTCTTCAAAACTGAATACGTTTTAATTTAAAAACATAATGACACTATTTCCTCTTGGAAGGCTTGATTGAAAACAAAGACTATTAATATAGTAAATAACTATTTTTCTTTTCATAACTTAATTAAAGATTGTCAATACAGTAACGCTATACTTGATATAGAACAAAAATCTAAGCAACCTGATATTCAAAAAACAATTTATAAATCTATGTAAAAGCTTAGTTGCTTGAGCAAGGAAAATATGTAATGTCTCATCATATATGCATCATCTGAGAGATTGGATTTCAAAATATGTACAACTGTTGGATATATATACGAGCATGGCTGTTAAGATCTACCGAGGGAGGTTATGGTGACTTTAAAGAAGCTGATTTAATAACAATGCACACAGATTTGTGTTTATTATATGGATGATATCATTCCCTAATGCGTATTGTTCACATATCTTTAATAATGGTTTTTATACTGGCCATAGACGGACTTATGAATGATATATAACCAGCAAAACGTAAATTATTACGAAATGACACATCTGGTCTCAAACTTAACCCTGTGTGATCATGACCTAGTTTATTGTTAAACTCGTCTATGTATATACAAAAAAAATGGCAAGAATGCTTCCTGATTTACCCTATAGGTAAATATTAAAGGAGACGAATACGATACTTTCCAAAAGCTATTAGTAAAACTGTTTCCCATAGCATTTAACAAAAGTATAATATATGCAGACTGGTATATCATTATCAAGGAACCGTTCTGAAAGAGTATCTAATGTTTGGCATTTACCGCTAAAAAATGAAAACACAGGGATATCATGTTTTATATAATAGTTGACAGTGGCCTTAAAGGGACAGAGGCAAATGTCTGTTTAAATGTTACTTTCTGAAACAAAACTGATTATGGGAGATTGTGACTTCATATTTTTGGCGTATGATGTTCTCTAACATTTTTTAATTAACTGTCAGAAGAGATATAGGTATATAATTGTTTTTGTCCAACAGGTTACCAAATTTATTATTTCAGTAGCGGGAGAAAGGTAACTTTTGTGAAATCATTATTTGAACCAATGGTTTGTACAAGCATACAATTGAATAAGATCGTCAGAAGGACATGAATTATATTATCTTAAAAGTTAAAATGTTCAAGTACTAAAGTAAAATCTCACTTGCGATATTTATTTATTTTATGGTTTGCTATAACACGCTGGATATCAGCTCATATGACTCTTTACTTTCGACTAATATGAGACTTGAATTTTGAAAGAATATACATTCGAATCCTTTTAACACTACTTCAACATGATTTTTCCACATGTTCCAGAAAGTTTGAAATTTATTTGCAAGCGAGTCTACTCTGTTTTAATTCTTCCTTCTTACATAATCATAGAACATACTTAAATTGAGCTATAATTTGCATCTTTTAGTAACTGATATGGACATAACGAGGTTTATCGTTATCATGATATATCAGGTAATCATTTGATTACTGACATGGGTATGATGAGCTTTATTGTTATCACGCTACATCAGGTAATCATTTGATTACTGACATAGGTATGATGAGGTTTACCGTTATAACGCTACATCAGGTAATCATTTGATTACTGACATAGGTATGATGAGGTTTACCGTTATAACGCTACATCAGGTAATCACTTGGTTACAAAGTTGGACATGACGATGTTTACCGATATCACGCTACATCAGGTAATCATTTGGTTACTGACATGGACATGACGAGGTTTATGACGAGGTTTACCGTTATTACGCTACATCATGTATTAATTTGGTTACTGAGTTGGACTTGACGAGGTTTATTGTTATCACGCTACATCATTTATTATAAAGTCATGCAGTTCTTCCACAGAGTTATTATAGCCTGGTAGATGTTATTAATGAACTAGTTAAGTATTTGGACACGTTTCTGCTCTATTTGTGTATAATCCATTACTGTGCTTCACATGCACCATAGACGTATGATTACAACAGCCATAGTAATTAGAGACCGCAATATGGTATGCTATCTTATTTGTAAAGGTTGCGGCTGTTTCAGTACAATTTAGTTTTTCATCTTCTATGAGGTCTGACTATTTGTTCATGTATTTCAAATATAAGAGTTCGCTGGAAAAAGAATCAAATTTGGGAAGTAGGTTAGCATTGATAGTCATTCAAGTATGATGATGACCAGACCTTACAAGGGTGTGTTCTTAAATAATCTTGATCGATAAAAATACTCTACGTTTGAGTAAATCTATTACTTTTCATTAATGACCGTAATTATAAATTATGATCATCAGTCTATAGACTTGCCATACTTATTGTATCTTTTCTTGATCCATTTGGATTATTACAAACTAACGTTGACAATGAAACACTAGTCTAAAGACAGTGAAATGTAACCTAACACTGATGTTAGGACAGCTAAATTTACCCATGTTTTAACAGTACATTATTCAGACTTCACTCACACACACACACACACACACACACACACACACACCCAAGTAATTGTCATTGAGAAGGAGGTAGAGAAAAGGACCGAATAATAGTCACTGAGAAGGACATAAACAAAAATACCAAGTAATAGTCATTGAAACGGACATAGGAGAAATAACAAGTAATGGTCATTAAGAAAGACATAGGGAAAATCACTAAGTAAAGGTCATTCAGGAGAACATAGGAAAAACACCAAATAATAGTCATTGAGAAGTACATGGGTAAAAGACCAAGTAATATTCATTCAGCATGATATTTAGAAAAACAAAAAGTAATAGTCATTTAGAAGGATAAATGAAAAGAAAAACAAGTTATTGTCACTAGAGATGGGGAAAACACCAAGTAAATGTCATTGAGACTGATATAGGGAAACACCAAGCAAATGTCATTGAGACGCACATAGGGAAAATACCAAGTAAATATCATTGAGACGGACATAGGGAAACTCCAAGTAATTGTCATTGAGACGGACATAGGGAAACAACAAGTAAATATCATTGAAACGAACATAGAGAAAACACCAAGTAATTGTCATTGAGACGGACATAGGAAATGTACCAAGTAAATCTCATAGGAAAAACACCACGTAAATGTCATTGAGACAGATATAGTGAAAAAACAAAGAAGTAAATGTCAGTAAGACAGACAAAGATAAAACACCAAGTAAATGTCATTAAGACAGAAAATACCAGATAAATGTCATTGAGACAGACATAGTGAAAGCACCATGAAGAAAATGTCATTGAGACAGAAATAGAAAAACACTAATGTAAACAATGAAATGGAATATTAATCAGTTGGCCGTTATTTAAATATATCTTTACTGTGCAAGTAGTTTTTAATGAACTGTTCTTCAAACCCAATATCGGCAATATCTTATCTGTAATATCAAAATCAAATGAAACAGCCAGGATGAGCATATTGTGCCTTTAAAAATATCAGTATTTACTAACATCAAAGAGAAATACTAATTGTATAATTTGCAGAACAGATCTGGGTACATGCAGTTTGTATAATACACAAGTTAGATCCAGATCTCATAAAAATATCGTTGTTTTATATATATATATATATATATATATATATATATATATATATATATATATATATATATATATATATATATATATATCTGAACGCAAGATCTGATAATGAAAAAAATATTTTCTTTTCCATATTTTTCGTGATGGATGAAAGAAGACAGTTGTACAAGGCTAGAAAGCTCCGTAAAACCTTAAACGGATGCAAAGAAACAGATGCAAAGGACGTTCGTGAAATAAATTTAATGATTTGTATCTGTTACGAGTGTCTACTCTAATTTATTCAGTTCGTTCCGTAAATGTTTTCTTCAAAATATTTAATGTATTCTACGCAATACATAACGAAAAATACAAACATTATCCAATATGATAAAATACTGTGTTGTGAAAATATTTCAAGCGCATTTCAATGCGTTATACATTTTTGTTGTACAAAGACCTCATGACATCACAAATGATATTACGTGACTAATGTTTGATGACATCACGAGTGATATTACGTGACTAATGTCTGATGACATCACGAGTGATAGATATTAAGTGACTAAAGATTGAAGACATCACGAGTGATATTACCTGAATAACGTTTGATGACATCACGAGTGATATTACGTGATTAAAGTGTGATGACATCACGAGTGATAGATATTACGTGACTAAAGTTTGATGACATCACGAGTGACATTACCTCACTAAAGTTTGATGACATCACGAGTGATATTACGTGACTAAAGTTTGATGACATCACGAGTGATATTACATGACTAAAGTCTGGCAAATTATGATATGACTTTATTAAGGTGGCGCTCTACAGTTTCGTATTTAGCATAGGGTTAAAATTTTAAAAAAAGAGTTTCCCCCGGTTTTCTCACCAGTTATACTGGTTATTTGAAAGAGACTTTGTATATCTTAGGTACTGTTCAAAGAACCTTTAATTCCCTTTATTTTGATGTATGATTGATGGGTGTAATATGGGTTAGAGAGTATACAGCTTGGCCTTACTCCAGATATGCACCTTCCAAAAAAAGTGCTAGCTCTACTTGCTCAATTTCACTTCTCGAAATTCAGAGGTAAATTGTAAAAAAAAGAGCCGATAACTTTTTTTTACATTTTATGTATTTGGTAACTCGGTCATTGCACTTTTAGAAGCTGGTATTATTTAGTTTGGCAAAATTCATTTTTTATATTTTAATAGCTGCCAAGAATAGTGTACTTTAGACAAATGTAGGTTGATTTTTGGAGCACAAGGGAGCAGACATTTTAGTTTGCAGTGTCCTAGGATCATTTAAAATTTCCAAAAATACAATCTCCAAAGAAATTTCATCCACATTACATGAAAGTAGTATATAGGTATGCCAACATTCTCTCCACTGTGTATGTCTAAAATGCAAACAACTTCACCTTACATACATCACTCTCTCAAACGTACATAATAACTGTTGAGCGCCACCTAAGGAGCACAGCACAGAATCCATTTGTTAAAATTGGAAAACAACTGTTTGGTATTCTTCCAGATACTGCGATTCAAAAGGTCAGTAGATGCTTGATAAATGAGAAGTTTTCTCAATAGTAAAGCACATATCAGTCATATGAGGGACAGACAGACATATCCAGGAAGTATTTAATGTCTTTGACTTGTATTTGCTTAACTGATGTAGGCACTAACTACATATATTTGTTAATTGCAGTCTTGGATTTATTTAGGTTTTAAACCAGACTGACATTTCTGGCCTTTATAATGGCATTGGGTAGATGTCAAATAACTTAAACTCTTTTTCAGTTAGGAAATGACAACTGTCATATGTCACGAAATAATGGATCATTAGTATGTCGCTTAAATAACGTTTTGTTTCTATCAGTGTGATGTATATTTGATTTGCATTTTTGTTAGTTTTTTCCACAATTAGAAGTTATGTATAATTATATTTTAAACTTTACTTTGTCCACAATCAAGTTCATATTTTTAGTTTGGTGAAATTATTTATTTAGTAATACTGGAAATACAAAGTGCTTATCTGCAGTTTTCTTTGGCTGGAAAATTTATTTGCTAATGTAGAAATTCCAGACAAGACAAGTTTTGAATGATAACATTGTGATACATAAAAAGTCTGTTAGTACATTATCACACTTCAAGCTTTTTCCACGATACCACTTTTAAGACTAAAGGCACATGAACAAATTCAACATTGAAACTATTTGGCATACCAAAATAATTTAATTAGTACTTTATTTATTTACAAAGGATATTGTTTTGCTCAAGTACATTCTGAGATAGCCGATTAATACTTATCTGGCTGAGTGGATCAAAACCATTTCGACTTTATGGTCTTAAAACAACTAATAGAAAAGGTGAGAAGCAACAAACTTTGCAAAATGCAACAAATAATATATTTCCCTAGAATACAAAAGCCAAGTGTTAACAATGAACATAAGACATTCCGAAATAAATTCCAAATAATTTTAGAATTACAAACACAAGTTCTCATGATTAAAATTCTGGATAAACTTTAGTTGAAATACGAATTAAATCCAACGCTGATGTGTTGCTGTGCCTTTGGATGTCCACTAGGTGATGTGTCGGCATTGTTTTGTTGGATCATAATAATACAATCCAAGAATATATCATTATTTGAAATTTCAAGTCTCTATTGCATTGAGTATTACATCCAAATGACTCTTTGTATTTCTTGAATAAATAAATAATTATTTTGAATAAATGAACTATTGCGATAAACTTTTTATTGTAATCTTCTTCTCATTCCTTGCTATAAGAAGAAAATACTAACATTAAAATATGACTTTAGCCATGGAGAGAGAGAGAGAGAGAGAGAGAGAGAGAGAGAGAGAGAGAGAGAGAGAGAGAGAGAGAGAGAGAGAGAGAGAGAGAGAGAGAGAGTCATTGCTTCAACCACTTGCTTGCAAATTGAATTTTTGGAATAACAGAATTTCGCCAATTTGTATTACCTACCACTTCGTGGCAAAATTTACATTCTCTACCTTGTTAACAAAATGCCGTTAGATAAGCCATTTACTCATCAAACAAATGTTAATGTTTTCCTATATTCGAATATTACTGATCATTGAAGAAAAAGATTTATTTGTTCGAATTAGAGATAGCAATTGGCATTTCTCAGCGTAATCTATTGGTCAAATTATAAGTTTATCATTCATGAATGCCGCTTGATCAGAAAACTTTTTACTTCTCTTTCTTTCTTTTCTTTCTTTCTTTCTTCTTCTTCTTCTTCTTCTTCTTCTTCTTCTTCTTCTTCTTCTTCTTCTTCTTCTTCTTCTTCGTATTATTATTATTATTATTATTATTATTATTATTATTATTATTATTATTATTATTATTATTTAGTCTTATATCAAATTATTTTTATATGATTAAAATACACGGATTAATAACTGTGTTTTATATTCTTTTTTTTCCTTTCAGAAAATAAAGTATATGTTATGTTGGGAGATACTCAAATGAAACGAAGTATAAATTGTTGTTCTAAAAGTTAGTACTAAAACAGTTTAACCATAGTCTATTAAACCCTGATTGTTGAACGATATCCACCTTAATGGACACCAAAATATATCAAAAGAAAAGTTGTATAACAATTAACTTTTAGCATGGTTGCCAAGTACTGAAATGAATCAAAAACTGACGACTTCAGGTCTATCAACCCGATGAAAGGTTATTACGATTTTTTTTCAAAACCACCACATCTTTGCGACATGACAGCATGTGTTGATATTGTTAGTCACCGTAGCATTTCAAAATTGTTTTTGCTTGTTGTACGTTTCTTTTGTATTCATAGACATATTAAAACTGCCTGAATAAAACACGCACAGATTTTAGTAAATATTGCAAGGCACAAAACGCTAGAAGTTTATAATTTTTAGTCGAATAAATTTGAACTAATGGATCTTAATCAATGTATAAGACTGAAATAGGGGTAAAATTAAATTACATAAGTCATAATTAGCTGCGAAAATCGATATAATAATGCGTACAGGAGTGACCATAGTTATAATTAGATGTGACTATCAACTTAATACAACACACAGGAGTCGCAGGCTGTAAATATACAGCATACGGGAGTGGCATTTGTAAATATCAACTTGAAACAGCATACGGGAGTGGAGGCTTGTAAATATAAACTTAATGCAACATACAGTAGTGGAGGCTTGTAAATATGAACTAATTTCAGTATATGGGAGAGAAGGCTTGTAAATATAAACTTAATGCTGCATACGGTAGTGGAGGCTTGCAAATATGAACTAAATGCACCATACGGGAGTGGAGGATTGTGAATATGAACTTAATGAAGCATACGGAAGTGGAAACTTGTGAATATGAATTTAATGAAGCATACGGAAGTGGAAACTTGTGAATATTAACTTATATAGCATACCGGAGTGGCTGGCTTGGCTATCTCAATAATATTAGTACATTCGTACTCATGTTTTTAAAATCTGCTTACTCTGCAGCTTAAATGCTTCTAGTCCTCTATTCATTTTGCTTTGCATTTCTAAATTGTATTTTAGAGTAGATGTTTAATTTATCGCCAATAATTTGCAGTTTTATTGTATTTAATTTAGCGTTAATAAATTCCATTTTTAGAATGTTCACTTTTTGCATTACTAACTGCTATGTTATAATCCAGTGGCTGTTTTTGCATTTTGTATTATTGAGTATATTCAAGTTCTATTATATATTGCTTTTGTCTAAATTTTGTTTTGTATATTTAATAGGGTTGTGAAATTTACCCTCATCTTTAATTGAGAGTTGGAGTTGGGGATTCCTATCTAATGTCTTTTTTATAAACAACGTATTATATACCTAACTCTTGTTTATCATTTTAGATTGTATACTAAGATCATTATTACTTGGACGTAAACATAATTATGTGGAATTTTGACGATGGAAAGTTCTAGAAGAGATCTTATTTATGGATTTGACGGGAAAATGATCCTCATTATGGTTTTGGTATTGTGTCTAGGCTTTTAGGTATTTAAGAAGTAGACAGAAATTCTGTATTCCTATGTTCACTTCCGTCCTTAAAGAAATAATTTTGTAGCTGTGTTCAGTTAAATTTTGAGAGGATTTATGTATTTAAATTAATAGAATTACAAGGTGCTCATTAATACTTTTCGGACTAAATCTTTATTTTGGGATTAATATAATGATCTTTTCACATTAAGCCAATTGATAACAGAGATGCGCTATTTTGTTTTGAGTGGATCGGTTTTAATCTGCTTTAGATGCTGTGTGGTACTCTTAGAAATAAATCAATCTGATATCTCACTACTGTGATTACATTTAGATACATTTTGGATTATGTTATTATGATACATCAAAATTATTAGCACATCAACAATATTACAAGCCATTGGTAGATTGGCACTTTTAAGATTTCATTTCATTCGAAAATACCACTGCAATTCATTCAGAATATGCTATACTTTTGAAATTGTGATAAAACCTTTAGGACTATTTGAATTTCACAATAGTGTAATTTCTGTGCAAACTGTGATAGAACTTTTATGACTATTTGGGATTTCACCATAGTGTAATTCCTTGTAAACTGTCGGTTGCCGAATCACACAACAAATTGTATTTTTTTTATTATTATCTTGTTTGTAAAGATATTTTCTATCAATTGCAAAGCTCCTTTAAGCGAATGAATTATTGTTAAGAAGGCTGCTACGTAGCTATTTATAGAAAAAGAGATTATCCATCTGCAACGAAATAGCTAGGTCAATATCAAACAAACATGTATACTGTTGCAATGGAAGGAGATATAAATATTTGAACATTATTAAGTTCTCATCTATTATTCAAGTTGACATGTGATCTGAATAGAAGTTAGATATTTAAAGCAAAAGATGTTTTGTTTTGTTTGACATATGAAAGACTATTGGATTTGATGCTATCATAAGTTCATTGTGAATTTGCCGAATCGCTGTGGTCCAGACACGTGAGTTCGCAATTTTCGGGTCTTTAAATCTATTTTCTAATTGATGAACAGTTTTGGCTACCTACAGGGCTAATTATAAATGAAATTAGGACTATCGGTCAGTGGTTATAGAGAAGAGGTCTACCAGTCAAGCAGTGCAAAACAGCTACATTGACAGTTACGGGGAGAGGGTGCGTGTAACGGTCTTCCCCAACACCATATCGTAACTATCAGTGTCAGCGTCTTACATTGTAGGACTGTGAATCCAATTATTATATTGTTAGTCTTTTACCGCCCGCCCAATCACCCCCAATCCCTATAGCCATTTACACATAGCTTTAAATTCATTTCTAGAGAGCTGCAATGAAATTGCTGTAATCTCTATGTTCTTGGGAGATTTTGAGTATCCCAGTTTTTCTTTCTCAAATGCAGTCAATTAAAAAATTATTTATATTTAGAAAAACAGCTGAAATGTGTTATTTGATTATGTCAAATCAATTTATTCAGTTTTCTAAACAAAATATAAATCCACCGTTTTTATTTCGTTTTAAAGGCATGCAGCTTGTATGCCTTCCATTCCAGAGTTAACGTTAGTTACTTTGCACGTGACTCTTTTTATAGAAGTTACTATTAAGTAGTTTATACAGAAATAAACACAATTGGGTCTGATCACATAATTATGTTCTGACGAATGGAAATATTATCCTAAGTTATTAACTGGTGCAATTGCAGTTAGTATGCTATAATTCAATTGTTTATGAATTGAATAAGCTCTCTAGGTTTAAATTAGATGTAAATGGCCACGTGATACTAATCTAGCATTTTTAAACACCAATAAATTCTGCGGAATATTTTTGTTTCCTTGTTTCAAGATCATTTGATGTGAAGTTTTATCTTTATCAACGTCTTACATCCAAATAATAACAACAACAAGCTCCCACCCATATACTCCTGTGATTTTCGATCAAAAATGACAAGTCACAGATTAAAATCGACCATTAGAAGTTAAGACAATGTAATTGCATAGACTTTCTTGCATTCCATCCCTAGCCGAAGAAGGCAAATGGCAGTTTTTAGAAGCCTATCTTCGGGAATTATTGAGTTTTACCTCGACAACATGTCACAGCAGCAGTTATTAAATGTCAGTGTCATATCCAGCCAAGAGATTGCACTATAAACGGACACAAATTTGTTTTGGAAGACCGAAATGGCAAGAAAGTAACAACGAAATTGTTATAACAACACGTGCCATCCACAAGCATAACTTTTTTTTTAAAAGATTGAATATTTGTGGCTTAACGGCAACAACTACTTTTATATATTAAAATAATGATCATAACAATATATAACTTGCATGACCAGAAACAACATTTCTCTCTGTATCACTGTTTAATGAAGCGATGAATATTGGCTAGCGAAGATAGGGCTATGTATTCTATCGCAGTTAAGAGGCTAATGAAAGAAAGCTTCAATATACATAAAAGTGAATGTTTTCTTGATTAAAGTTGCTGATCTGATGTTAGAAAGGAAATAAATTGAAATTATAAGGATTAAATAATCATGGTCAGGTATTTATCGATGTGTAAATTTAACCTAAGCACTTACAAAAGTTTAAATAAAATCTGTGTAGGTTTAATTACTCTGTGATTGATTAGGCAAAATTTACAAATCGATAATGATCATTTAATCATATAGTAATATTATTCCCTTACGAAAATGACGTCATATTCATTGACGTCATAATTAATTTCCCATTAAGCAAAGTGATAACAAAGATTCATTATGTGGGTTCCAAGGGTTGTTATCGCTGGGGGCGGTTGTGGGAGATAATCACCCACTACCCCTAGAAATCCCCCAATGGCTTGCATCTATGATAGCCTCTGACAATCAAATCCAGCTCCAGGCCTTCACGGGTGGCTTAATTACTAAGCCCGGCGGAACCTGTTTAAACTAACTGGAGAAGGGATGGCAGGCGAGTTTCTGGCGCCTCAAAACCAGTTGCTTCGGGCAGATGGGGCCCGTTAACCTTGGGTGGTAGCCCGTCTAGGAGAATGTAAACTCTGATTCCAAACCTTCGCTGCCTTGCGACTAAACCCTTACATGGGAAAGGCTAAGGGAGTAAACCCCAACAGAAAATCCGGAGACGGAGTCCCTAAGGCGACTTGTCACTGCATTTAGTGACATCTCGGCAACTCCTGCGACGCCGCTGGTGCCATGACGTATCGGCTTGTCCGTTCCCTTGGGTCCATCAGCTGCGTGGAGAGGGGGGGTCAGTTGCATGGGCAACAGTTGATTCTCCATATAACCTTGCCCAGGCTTGCGCCCTGGAAAGGACACTCCAGCTTCGCTTCACAGCGTTGACACAACACGGGAAGCAACAGTTACCGGTTATAAGTCACCACTCGATTGACGTAGAGTTAGACGCCAGGGGTTGCTTCCGACGGTGGGAGATCTCATTGGACAGCTATCGCCTGCCTCAAGCTGGGCAGCCCCAAGCCAATAAGGTGCCGTCCCGCCACAGCTCGTCTGCCTTGCTAGATGCGCAGGTCTTAAGATACGTGAGTACCTGATAAGCGGGCTGCAATTACAGCACCAAGAAAAAACAAACGTTAAACAAGGAAATCAACAATCCTCATGGTAGGTACCTGGAACGTCCGGACTATGCTGACAGGGCTTTCAGAGGATCTCCAGGCAATCAGTGATGTTCGAAAGACTAACGTCATCAACGACGAACTCGCAAGACTCCATGTCGATATTGCCTCACTTCAAGAGACACGGCTACCAGATTCTGGGTCGCTCAGAGAAAAGAACTACACGTTCTTCTGGCAAGGAAAGAGCTCTGACGAAGTTAGTGAGTATGGTGTTGGTTTTGCTGTCAGAAACTCTCTGCTGGCTAAGATAGAACCCTGACAACAAGGAAACGAAAGACTGCTATCTCTTCGCCTCCACACCACAACCGGGCTAGTTGATCTCATAAGTGTTTAAGCTCCCACACTCAGTGCCACCACAGATACCAAGGATACGTTTTACAACGTGCTCGACTTGCTCATCGAAAATATTCCGAAGGAAGAGAACTTGATATTACTGGGCGACTTCAACGCTAGGGTGGGTGCCGATCACGACTCCTGGCCTTTGTGTCTCGGCAAGTTTGGCATTGGGAAGATGAATGAAAACGGGCAACGTCTACTAGAAATGTGCTCGTTCCACAACCTCAGCATCACCGATTCATTTTTTTTCAGACAAAACCACAGCACAATATGTCATGGAGGCATCCCCGATCCAAACACTGGCATCAGCTGGACTTGATTATCACAAGACGTTCAGCCATGAAAGGTGTGCAGCTTACTCGTACATTCCACAGCGCTGACTGCGACACCGATCACTCTCTAGTCTGCTGTAAATTTAAGCTTCAACCAAAGAAGATCCACCACTCTAGGCAAGTGGGTAAACCACACATCGATGTGAGCAAGAAGTCATATCCAGACAAGGCTGAAGAATTCACTTACGCCCTCTCCAAGGCGTTCGGTTCAGAACCTCCCTATGGCAGTGCCAAAGAGAGATGGGACAACATCAGAGATACTGTGTACAGTGCAGCCACAAGAATCTTTGGTAAGAAGCAGACAAAGAACAATGACTGGTTTGACGCCAATTAAGCGACACTCATGCCAGCAATAGAAGAGCGTCACAGTGACCACCTGGATTTCAAGCGTTCTCACTGCGTGAGGACACTGGATGCATATAGGTCTACCAGAAGCAAAGTGCAGAGGTTAGCACGGCAATGCGGTAATGAATACTGTCTTCTACTCTGTCAGAGCATCCAGTAAGCAGTAGACAACGGAAACATCAGAGGCATGCATAATGGCATAAATTAAGCAATGTATCCAACGAAGAAAGTGATAGCTCCACTGAAGTCTTCTGCAATATATATCATTCATGACAAGGGCAAACAGATGGAGCGCTGGGTGGAGCACTACTCTCAACACTATTCCAGAGAGAATAACGTGATCAACAATGCCCTCAACGCCATTGAAAACCTCCCTTGTTTGACCAAACTGGATGAGAAACCTACTGAGACAGAACTAAAGCTCCCATTCGAGAAACTGACCACAGGTAAAGCCCCAGGAAATGATGGCATCCCAGCAGAAGTCATCAAATGTGGCGGCAGTGTGCTGTTCACACACCTTTATAATCTTTTCTGCCAGTGCTGGGATGAAGGTGCAGTGCCTCGGGACATGAGAGACGCCAACATCATAATCCTGTATAAGAACAAGGGCGACAGAAATGACCGCAACAACTACCGGGGCATATCACTTCTCAGCATCGTGGGTAAAGTCTTCGCTAGAGTCATCCTGAACAGTCTGCAGACCCATGCCGACAGAGTATATCCAGAGCCTCAGTGTAGGTTCCGCGCAGAGAGGTCCACAATCAACATGATCTGCTCCATCAGGCAACTGCAGGATAAATGCAGGGAACAACACAGACCCTATTCCTGGCTTTTATAGACTTCACCAAAGCATTCGGTCTGGTCAGCAGAGACGTACTCTTCAAAATGCCCTCCAAAGCTGTTAAGCATGGTCCAATACTTCCATTAAGACATGAAAGGCACAGTGCAATATGATGGCTCATCGTCCGAACCATTCAATATCCACAGCGGAGTGAAACAAGGCTGTGTCCTTGCCCCCACGCTCTCTGTCATCTTCTTCGCTGTCCTGCTTAAGTACGTCTTTGGGACGTCCACAGTAGGAATCTACCTGCACACGCGTTCTGTCGGTAAACTGTTCAACCTAGCTCGACTGAAGGCAATGAGCAAAGTAAGGAAAGCAACATTAGGGACATGCTTTTGCAGATGATGCTGCTATAGTCACTCACACAGAAGCTGAACTACAATGCCTGATTGACCGCTTTGCAAAAGCATGTGATGAATTCGGGCTGACCATCAGCCTAAACAAAACCAACGTGATGGCTCAGGACGCAGACCCTCCCAGCATAACCATTAACAACTACAAACTAGAAGTAGTCAGTGAGTTCACTTACCTTGGCTCTACCATCACCAACAACCTCTCACTCGATGTCGAACTCAAAAAGCGGATTGGAAAGGCGTCAACAACTCTCTCTAGATTGTCGAAGAGAGTGTGGAATAACAACAAGCTGATATTAAGCATTAAGATCACTGTGTACCGTGCCTGCATGCTTAGTACTCTTATGTACGCCAGTGAAACTTGGACCATGTATGCCTCTCAGGAGAAACGACTAAGCGCCTTTCACATGCGTTTTCTCCGTCGCATACTTGGGATCACCTGGAGCGATCGTGTGACAAACAACGAGGTGCTTCAACAGGCCAAAATTCCCAGCATGGTCACACTCCTTCGCCAACGTCGCATCAGATCGCTGGACCATGTGCATCGAATTGATGGTGGACGGATCCCCAAAGATCTTCTCTACTTTAAGCTTGCCTCAGGCAAAAGATCAATAGACGGCCACATCTTCGCTTCAAGGATGTCTGCAAGCAGGATATGAAAGCTCTTGGAATAGTGGTCAACACCTGGGAAGAGCTTGCCCTCGACAAGTCCTGCTGGCGACATGCTCTGTGCACAGGTCTGAAAGCCAGCGAGGAAAAGTTACGACAGCTCGCTGATGACAAAAGATCTCATAGGAAGAGGATGCAGTTCCAACCAAGACCTGATTCAAACTTCAAGTTTAGCAACTGTAGCATGGATTGTGGGACTTTATAGTCATAGAAGACGCTGCACAGCTACAAACTAGGACACTTTTCATGGGCGCATTTCCAACGTCTCTCGAGACGAACGGAAGCCAACCACCATATATATATATATATATATATATATATATATATATATATATATATATATATATATATATATATATATATATATATATATATAATATATATATATATATATATATATATATATATATATATATATATATATATAAATTTTAAAAGAAAGAAACGATAACAATAACTTGTGTAGAATATTTTGAAATTTATAAGTTATTGAAAGGCACAACCTGCAAATTTAAGAGAGTGTTATGATATTGATTTTGGGTTGTAAGAGAAGCATAGCCCAATCAATAATTCATATCCTGGATATAATAGGACATTGAAATGAATTCAGATTAAACATTATCTTTGTTTCCACAGCTTCATTTGGTAATGGAAAAAAACCTGCTTTAATAATTAATAAGCCGGTTCAATAATTCACCATCGGATAGAAGTAATGAACATCGTTACTGTCGCACAAATCAATCAATAAACCTTCATTAATTGCGTTGTGATGCTGGAAACAAAGTAATTGATAATAAAGGAAATAAGTTGGAGTATTAAAAGTTCGGAATGTGAATGACTACTTACAATTAGGGAGGTTATAGACAATGTATGATTCAATGGTCGTTCACTTAGAAAAATTACTGGTCACGCATACACACACACTTTCTCTCTAAAACTTGATATAAGGTTAAAGCTGTCCTTGACTATCACGCAAGAAACACGCGTGACTTTTTAGATTCATTAGACAGGCCTCCCTGACCTTGAATGAAAACACTGATGATCAAGCAGCTTCCAGAATATAAAAGGGCTTTGAGTTGCTTTGGTCTCAGTGCGATTCGAAGCTCAGAAGAGTGTCGTGTCTATTTCTTCCAGTTAAGAAAATTATGATTTATACTCGGGTTTAAAAGTTAAAGATTTTATAGTAATTTGTAGTATTCTTCTGAATTATTTTTTATTTCATCAATATAATGTAATTGTGAGTTCTCTTTTCCACTATGAAATATTTTACTGATTTAATATTTTACTGAATTGATGTTCGCTATATTTATAATATAATATTATTGAGTTTCCTTCTTCCACAATCATAATGTAATGAAATATTTTACAGCTTCGATTTTCATTAGTATTTGTTTGAAATAATTACTAGCTTCATGTTATAATCTAATTGAGAATAAATATATATTCTTCAATTAATACGTATAACATTCACAGATCTTTTTCAGGTCGTTACCTTACATTAAATAAAATAAATACATTTATTACAGTTATTGAATTTTAGGCTCTTTGAATATTTAAATCACATCTATTCAAGAATGAATGGACAAATGAAATAGTAGATTGTGGAAGAACTATTTAATAAGTATTGTAATATGTATTGTATGTAGTTTCAACAAAAAAAATTACATGTTGTATATTTATAATATATATATATATATATATATATATATATATATATATATATATATATATATATATATATATATATATATATATATATATATATATATATATATATCAAAAAATGCGATTTCAGGATCAGAGAGTGTCGTGTCTTTTTCTTACTCGTAGCCAAAGCTGTCCCCACAAAAGATGTAACCGTATCTACACCATCATAAATGACACCTTATTCTTAAGAACGCCGAAATTTCCTCCTTCTCGTAACTAGGCACGAGAAGAAGGTTATGATGGAAAACGTCTAAACAACAATACAGACCTCTCTCGTCATAATAATAGTGGCGGAGTGTCCTCTCTCATCATTATATATATATATATAAATATATATAGATTCATAGATCTGATTGGATGACAAAAAAGCTGTACAGAAGCCCGGTCGCAGAACACTTCTCCTCCCCTGGCCACACTTTCAGTGATATAATACTTATCGCTATTGCCAACAACCACAGCTGGAGTTCCGAAACCAGGAAGGAAAAGGAATCATACTGGATACGCCGCCTTAGAACATTGAAACCAAGCGGTCTAAACCAAGAAGACTAGAAAATGAAAACTATGCACTAGTAGAATTTAACATTTTCTAAATCTTCTTATCCTTCAATTTTTACTATAAGAATAACCGGTATAGAACCAAATATCCGGGATATAATCTGCGTTACATATGTACACAAAGTAAAAATAGATGTCGCTTTGGCTTGTAGACTTTTAGGGAATTATACAACGTTTTCAGTTTCCGCAACTAGTCTATACAAGCTGGTTGTATTTATAGTTTTAGCACATGTGAAGATTTGTTTGTCGTAACTATGTTTTGTATTTGCCTTTGAAAAAGACTCATTAAGAGTCGAAAGCGCTTAGGCTAGTTAGTTACTAGTTTCGTACTGTTCGTCGTCAGTTTATTGCATCTATTTTAATTAATCCCTGACAAACGTGATCCCTTGGTGGATCCAGTACGCTTGAGAGGGTTGTTATTCGCCATATGATTTGTATTCTTTATATATATATATATATATATATATATATATATATATATATATATATATATATATATATATATATATATATATATATATATATATCGATATGTAATTAAACTCTAGAGTATGTTTGCATATCTTGCTAAATTATTGATCAGTGAAAATAAGAGAAGAAAAAAAAAACCGTAAACTATTTCGCCTTGTTCACGTTGGAAACATTGCAGATCTGGATCCCCAACATTATACATGGCATATTCGTAATATTGTCGAATCTTGTGCACAATGATGCCTAAGTGGTCACTAATGACTTTAAAGTAGAGTTTGTGATATTTCTTTTAGTGATACAAAAACCGGACCTTATTCTAAATTTATATTTACTATAATATATGCTTGTGTTTGAAAACTTATAATTCATAACCATATATATTCTGAAGAAAGCATTCAAGAATAATTTGCATAAGCCTACTAACATGATAAGGCAGTGATATATGTCATTAGCCTAATTTTTAGGATCTCGTGCAACAGAAGTATCATATAAAGACAAGTGTTTTGCATGCTGGCTGAGTTCATGATTATTCATTAACACCAGCACGAAATATGCGTGAAACTAAGCACATTCCTCTCCTTAGTTAGCAACAAAAACACTCGAAGCACGATATATGCGTTTAAGTAAATATTTTCATTCCATTGTCAGTAACAAACAACACATGAACATAACGTGTGATATTACATAATTCTTGACAGGGATTAAAAAATTCGAAAACAATCTAAGAAGCTGCATATTTTTTTAAGATAAGTATCTTACTTGTCTTCAATAACTTTTTCTGTTTATTAACGTTAGCTTTTTTAAATGAAAAACTGAAGCTCATCATGAAAATCAGAAGACAAAAGGCAAATATTGATATTCTTGAAACTGAGAGAATGCAAAATAGATTGATTACAGGAAACATTACCACATCCTTTGTTACATGAAACATTACCCCATCCTTTGTTGCATGAAATATTACTCCATCCTTTGTTACACGAAACATTACCCCAGTCTTTGTTACATGAAACACTACCCAATCCTTTGTTTCATGAAACATTACTCCATCCTTTGCTACATGAAACATTACCCCATCCTTTGTTACATGAAACATTACCCCATCCTTTGTTACTTGAAACATTACCCCATCCTTTGTTACATGAAATATTACCCCATTCTTTGTTACATGAAATATTACCCCATACTTTGTTACAAGAAACATAACCCCATCCTTTGTTACATGAAATATTACCCCAGCATTTGTTATAGGAAACATTACCCCATACTTTGTTATAGGAAACATTACCCCATCCTTTGCTACTTGAAACATTACCCCATCCTTTGTTACACGAAACATTACCCCATCCTTTGTTACATGAAACATTACCCCATCCTTTGCTACATGAAATATTACCCCCTCCTTTGTTACATGAAATATTACCCCATCCTTTGTTATAGGAAGCATTACCCCATCCTTTGTTATAGGAAACATTACCCCATCCTTTGTTTCTTGAAACATTACCCCATCCTTTGTTACTTGAAACATTACCCCATCCTTTGTTACTTGAAACATTACCCCATCCTTTGTTACTTGAAATATTACCCCATCCTTTGTTACATGAAATATTACCCCATTCTTTGTTACATGAATCATTACCCTATCCTTTGTTACATGAAACATTACCCCATATACCAGTTTGTGTAGCGAACAGATGAATTGTAGCTAAAAACTCAATTAAGAGTTTGTATAAAGTGTTATGTAATAAGAAATAAATCTTTTCTATTTCCGTACTTACTTTAAGTAACTGTAATTAAGACATGTAGATGACATATTACTATTAGTTTCCCAAACTTGCCTGTGTTATGTTATGAACATCTGTGTCCCATACATTAGTTTTTAATCTGGCTTGTATTTACTTCATTGGGTTGATGACAATATTCTTAAGATTGGAATTCTAAGACTATGTAATGCACTTTAAATGAGAGCTTACTTCGCTTGTATAGATTACCTTTTATAATACACTGTAATATTTCCTTTTATAAATGAAGATCCAATCGTTAATATTCATATCAACATCATAGTTTGGTCTAAATTGACCATGAGTGTTAAATATAGGTCATGCTATCATCATGTCCATCTTCATAGAGCATATGTACTCTAGACATGTAATGACTGCCCTAGCTGCTGATTAGTTAAATAATAAAAATTATCAATTGATGACTTCTAACGCATTTCGTTCAAAATACTAATTAAAATTTATTCTAGTGATTTAAAGTTATTTATCTGCTGCAAATATACTGGGTATATAAATTAATTAGGTACGTTGCCTTTTTATGTTATTGTTATAATTGTGAGAGTACAAAGGAATGTAGATTCATTTATTTATTGTTCGTTGAAATTGCTGAGCTGAAAACACTTATTTGAAACATAGAGTACCTTACTAAAATACACTGAAACATTCAAGGACTTGTATAATCATTTATTTAGTTGGATAATTATGCAAATATTCAAGGACACGGATCTTAATTTTGTTGGACCTCAGTGAAATGTTCGAGGACGTTTTGTGACATCCGGCACTAGTTGCTTTTACTTTAGATATTTGAACAGTGTTTGTTTTTGTTACTAACATATAATTCAATCGATTGTATGTTGGTTACAAATTCTTTTCTACTTTATTTTTGTTCCATTTTCTTTCATTGTAATAATAATTTTCATTTGATTTGAATCTCTTTTCGAAAAAAAACACTTCTCTGATGTAACCAGATTTGAATGTGAAACGTATCCTAATATCAATATTTTAAGCTCATCTTAGTTGAGATGTTTTCTAAACACCAAGCGAAAATGATCGGTTATTACCAATGTCATGTTCGGCCAACGTGTTAGCTTAGTTGTAAACAGCCTTTTTTTTCATGTATTTCTAGTGTTGGAATCTGATTTTAGATAGGGCTATTCTAAGTTACGTGCTAAATGGCATTTTGTTTTACTGCGCTGTTCAATTTAGTGATCACGTAGCACGTCACGTGAGCCACCATGTGATCTAAATATCGTGCGCTAAAGAAGCAATTTTCTACTAGATTTTACAGTCGTATTTTAAACTTTGTGATGTCCAGTTTTTTTTAATTTTGATGGCAGTTTGTTCTGAAGTTCATCAATATTTTGGAATTTAATAATTCATATTTTATTAGAAACAAAACAATTAATTTTGTTTATAAAACTTCTGGGACAAAGATATTTAGTGGAAATTTATTCAGGAATTTTAAACACATCATTCTGCATTGCGTTTCAACAAGAAACTGTTCCATCAGTACAAAGACCTCATCTGACGTCATCACCTTCCATATTGGAGCTTCATCGAGATTCTATCCTGTATTCAAATTAGAACTTTTAGTGATAGGACTTATATTTTTAGATTCTATTATTAATTTTAGATTATATTCAGATACCGTAGGTCTTCTTTATTTTTTGCTCTGGGTTTTATAGGGAAATAAATTATTTTGTTAAAACTTACAAAGCTTGTTGGCTTCACTCTTTCTTTTATTACCTTGTGTACGAGCCTATACGTAACATTTCTGTGATGCTAGTATATAAACACATTGGGATGTTATGCCAAAATAGTTTTGGAGTGTTTCCGAATAACTGTGAAATTGATAGTAAATTTAGGAAATTCAAGGAATTTATACCCTAATAAGTTTTTTTTAATTGTGCCACTTTGTTTGGCTTTATATTTTATATTTTGGTTTATAGACTGTATGTTGGGTTTAACCTTTTCTTGTTACGTATTGTAAGACCCTATAACATAACAATCAGTCGTGAATGCCTAGTTCTACAGATGTTCTTAATCACAAAACTGTTCAAAAGACTTTCATTCTTAATATGTAACTAATCCCAACATCTAATACAGATTTTACGTACAGTATTAATGTACCGTCAAAGAATTATCATAGAATGTTTGTATAAGAGAAAACATATTTGATAAGACATTTTTTCATGATCAATATATAATCTGCCTCAGTAGTTTATAGTGTGACTTTTGATGTTAATAATTAAGAAAGACCGACCAAGTTCGTAGTATAACATTTTATTATATGCTCGTTTCTGTCTCTGTTACTTTGCATTGCCAGAATCGTACAGTCTTTTACGACACTGAACACTTGGTTGTCGCATGTACGTGAACGACGCGTGTGCATAATGTATCAGAAACTAATTTGTAAACAGTAGACACTTTATGTTTTGGTTGACTAGATTTGTTTGTGACTGAACTAAGCAATCTCCAAGTCAAGCCATCCAAATTATTTGGCAAGAAAAAATGATGGTAAACTCTGTTTATTGCAAGGAACTATTTTTATTTTTGTTTTTTAGTGACTGGCCTTGACCTTTGATCTAATCTATTTTCAAATATTGACAAAAATAAAAGTTGAATAACTTAAGTTTTCGAGTGATAGCCGTTTGTTTCCTTTAGTAACAGAGATTTTGAACTTGAATGTTTTGACTGGGAGGTCGAAAGGGTTATTTTTTATTTTACACCCGCAGAACAAGCTATATACTAAGTTTAATAACTCTAGATCGTGTACAGCACTAGCCATTGTGTAGAAAAAATAACTGATAGCAGAGGATGAACAGACAGACGGACAGCATCACATGAAACGCACTCCTTTAGCTGAAAATATTAAACAAGCCAATCTACGCATTTAAAGAAACAGAAATTTCCGATTTATGTAAATGAGTGGTCAAAACTGAAAGAGAGATATATCTGATCGAAAGGAACAGGTTTCTTTTAAATCCGTATGAATATGTTGTTTTTTTACGTTTGTAGAGAAATGTCTTTTTTCTGTTGCTATGGACATGTATATTTCCCACTACTCTTGATTCATAAATGCTGATAATTCCTTACATTTGGTATTTCTGATCCCGAATTGTTCCTGTGAGATACAATTTTAAAATGCTTATGAAACCTATGAATGTTAAATTTACATAGATATGCCATCAAAGTTATTTCAATGTTCATGTTCTTCATGTTATTTTCGTCTCTCAGCTCGTTGGATGGTATTGATTTTCATTTTATAGATTTATATATATCATAATCTACCTTTTTCCCACAACATTTGTTTTCGCTGCTTTTAACATTTTTTATTCTTCTTTCACATAGAATTTAATATATATATATATATATATATATATATATATATATATATATATATATATATATATATATGCAATAAACTGACGACGAACAGTACGAAACTAGTAACTAACTAGCCTAAGCGCTTTCGACTCTTAATGAGTCTTTTTCAAAGGCAAATACAACACATAGTTACGACGAACAAATAAACACAAAAACGTTGTGTTTGTAAATGCTCTACATTTCTGTCTTCACATGTGCTAAAACTATAAATACAACCAGCTTGTATAGACTAGTTGCGGAAACTGAAAACGTTGTAAAATTCCCTAAAAGTCTACAAGCCAAAGCGACATCTATTTTTACTTTGTGTACATATGTAACGCAGATTATATCCCGGATATTTGATTCTATACCGGTTATTCTTATAGTAAAAATTGAAGGATAATAAGAAGATTTAGAAAATGTTAAATTCTACAAGTGCATAGTTTTCATTTTCTAGCCTTCTTAGTTTAGACCGCTTGGTTTCAATGTTCTAAGGCGGCGTATCCAGTATGATTCCTTTTCCTTCCTGGTTTCGGAACTCCAGCTGTGGTTGTTAGCAATAGCGATAAGTATTATATCACTGAAAGTGTGGCCAGGGGAGGAGAAGTGTTCTGCGACCGGGCTTCTGTACAGCTTTTTTGTCATCCAATCAGATCTATGAAGGTTTATCCTTTTGTGTAGCTTTTCAGTTTCTCCCACGTACTGAAGGCCACAGATCTTACATGTGATGAGATAAATCACATTCTCTGTTTTGCACGTTTTGTTTGGACCATGTATGTTTAGTTTTTCTTTAGTCACTGTGCTAGTGAATGTCTTGGTCTCTATCATATGTTGACAGGTTTTGCATCTTTTATCGCCACAGGGTCCAGATTGACTAGGTTGGTTTTGACTAGCGATTGGCGTTAGCTTGGCCCTGACTAGGATGTCCTTTAGGTTTTTTGGTCTCCGGTAAACTACTACAGGTTTGTTCGGAAGTATTAGGTTTAGTATGTCTGACGATTGCACGGTTGGCCAGTGGTTTGCGATGATTTTACCTACTTTGGGATTGTCTGGGTGATAGGTCAGAATAAATGGTATCCTATCAACCTTTTCTTTCTGTCCATATCTGAGAAGGTCATCAAAGGCAAACAACTTCCATCCTTCAATAAAATTCACGGCAGAAATTTCCAACTCAAACCATGTTTTCCTGGACACAACAACCAGCCTGGTGGAAAACAAATTACACACAGACATCTACTCAAAACCAACCGACAAACACCAGTATCTTCTCCCAACCAGCTGTCATCCAAAACACTGCATTAAGAATATTCCATATAGCCAGGCACTGAGGATACGCAGAATTTGCTCGGAGGATGAAAGATTCCTAGAAAGGTCTGAAGAGCTGGCTAAACATTTAATTTACCGAGGCTACGACAAAGACCTGATTGCGGAGGCAATCCAAAGGGCCAAACAAACAAACCGTGATCACCTTCTCAGATATGGACAGAAAGAAAAGGTTGATAGGATACCATTTATTCTGACCTATCACCCAGACAATCCCAAAGTAGGTAAAATCATCGCAAACCACTGGCCAACCGTGCAATCATCAGACATACTAAACCTAATACTTCCGAACAAACCTGTAGTAGCTTACCGGAGACCAAAAAACCTAAAGGACATCCTAGTCAGGGCCAAGCTAACGCCAATCGCTAGTCAAAACCAACCTAGTCAATCTGGACCCTGTGGCGATAAAAGATGCAAAACCTGTCAACATATGACAGAGACCAAGACATTCACTAGCACAGTGACTAAAGAAAAACTAAACATACATGGTCCAAACAAAACGTGCAAAACAGAGAATGTGATTTATCTCATCACATGTAAGATCTGTGGCCTTCAGTACGTGGGAGAAACTGAAAAGCTACACAAAAGGATAAACCTTCATAGATCTGGTTGGATGACAAAAAAGCTGTACAGAAGACCGGTCGCAGAACACTTCTCCTCCCCTGGCCCCACTTTCAGTGATATAATACTTATCGCTATTGCAAACAACCACAGCTGGAGTTCCGAAACCAGGAAGGAAAAGGAATCATACTGGATACACCGCCTTAGAACATTGAAACCAAGCGGTCTACACCAAGAAGACTAGAAAATGAAGACTACGCACTAGTAGAATTTAACATTTTCTAAATCTTCTTTTTATCCTTCAATTTTTACTATAAGAATAACCGGTATAGAATCAAATAACCGGGATATAATCTGCGTTACATATGTACACAAAGTAAAAATAGATGTCGCTTTGGCTTGTAGACTTTTAGGGAATTTTACAACGTTTTCAGTTTCCGCAACTAGTCTATACAAGCTGGTTGTATTTATAGTTTTAGCACATGTGAAGACAGAAATGTAGAGGTTTACAAACACAACGTTTTTGTGCTTATTTTTTGTCGTAACTATGTGTTGTATTTGCCTTTGAAAAAGACTCATTAAGAGTCGAAAGCGCTTAGGCTAGTTAGTTACTAGTTTCGTACTGTTCGTCGTCAGTTTATTGCATATATTTTAATTAATCCCTGACACACGTGATCCCTTGGTGGATCCAGTACGCTTGAGAGGGTTGTTATTCGCCATATGATTTGTATTCTTTATATATATATATATATATATATATATATATATACAGAGACAGACACAGACACAGACACACAGAAAGAAACAGATTAATGTTGGATTTTATTTTTGCAATCAGTCTGACAGACAGATACAGAGAGAGACAGAGAGAAAATACAGAGGGATAGAGAGAAAGAAACAGATAAAGAAAAATGCTGGATTTTATTTTTGCAATCAGTCTGTTATAATTGCATGCATTTTGAGTTGGCTGCTTATCCATTAGAAGCAAATCGCCTTTTGAGTGCTTAAAATCACTATAAAAAAGTTCATGACCAAACGATAATTTAAGAGAGTGACCAAACCTCGTCTATCGAAAAGAGAATAATTTCGTTAATCCGTTCGCAGTATGATATTATGTTATGAAAAGCAGGTAAATTTGATAACTAGTCTTATGAAATAGCTTGAATATTATTCAATTGCCGATCGTAACATAAAAATTAGATGCATTAGTATACTATATTCCGCTATCGTTCTAACCGTCTGAAGGTCTTTTGTGTTCGTGATCGATTTATTTTTCTTAACATAAAACAATAATGCAATGGTTGTGAATGTCTCACAGAATGCCATAGATTCATGTTTTGATTCATACCGTATGTGCAATGAGATTTTTAGGGACTGACAAAAATTAAATTGCCATTTGAACACTATGTCGTTCATTGACCCATTTCAATTTTCTTTTCTCTAGAGTCATTTCTGGACACATGTACAATGTGTATGCTAATTGTAAGACAGCACACATCCAGGATGATGCAAGACTGTTCCAGAGATGATAGCGTTTTTTACTTGCTGACTGACAATGCACTGTACAGATTATATGTATGTAACGTAATATACGTCACTGAGTGATGTGGCACTATACATAACGCATTTGCAATGTTTAGATATCTGATCATAGATACATACTTTGCTATCAAGGTCAAAAAGGTATATTCTCTATATACTTAGTTTAGTGGAATCTTCACTCCTAAATATGCCAAAGTTTCGTTCGAAAGCTTTATATCTCATTTATCAAACACTCTATGTGCTGAATGTACTTATTACAGTCTAGAAATTGTTTAAGTTCTAAGCATTGTATTTTCGAAACCTTATATTTATACTTGGCGTGGTGTCTATGGAAACATTACAAAATCTTTGAATATAAAACTTGATTTTTTGCGGACCTCCACTAAGTACCATAAAAGCTGTTAACAATGTTAAACTATTTTTGGACGCTATATGATGGAATATCAAACATTTGGATAAAAATGCAATTGTTTATAATTGTGTTATCATCTCAATAGTCAATTAGACACTCACGCTCACGACCCTTCAATCTCATTATTAAAATTAACATTTGCTGATTTCAATTATTAAGGTCTTAGGCCCAGGGTCTTTATTATTTATATTAAACCCATATTTAAAGTACTGGTAGTACGTTAATTAAAGAAAAAGCAAGATGTTAATACATAAACGATGGTTTATGTGACAAAACACGCTATCGTAAAATGCTGATAAAACAATCTCGTTCAGAAAAGCCGTGATGTCCAAATTCAGGCAATATTGATAGATACCAAACATTTGTATTTTAATATTTTTCATGCGCACTATTTTCTGTCTTAAAACAGTTTCCCTATTTACCCTTTATTTTAGCAAATAATTGACAATATAACTGCAAATATATTTCATCTCAAACAACAGTAATATTTTGTAGATAATTGTATATAGAGTAATTTTCATCTGTGGGCACTATTTCATATATTGCCTTGTTGTGGCTAATTTTGATGCGAAGTTCTAAATTTTAGAAAATTGTCGTCTCTCGGTGGCCTAGTGGCCCTTACTGACCAGTGTCATCTCACCACTGCCTGAGTGTGACCTTAGAATGTTTCAGTAAACAACTTTTGACAGAGAGTTTCCAGAAAATGGTAATTGCTACCTAGGTCAAGTGTAGGGGTATATAAATTTGTTTAATATTATCAGTCTTTTTGTTTTGTTTAGTTTTTAATTTGGGTGTATTTATTTAACATAAAGTCAGCATAGTGTTAGAATGAAATGAAACCTCATCCATCCAGTCATCTATCCATCCATATATGCATTCCTCTATCCATCCATTTATACATACATACATACATACATACATACATACATACATACATACATGCATGCATGCATGCATGCATGCATGCATGCATACATACATACATACATACATACATACATACATACATACATACATACATACATACATACATACATACATACATACATACATACATACATACATACATTCATACATACATACATACATACATACATACATACATACATACATACATACATACATACATACATACATACATACATACATACATACATACGCATGGATTATTTCTACTCGAAACTATTTGTATAGTTTTCGTGTGGAAGCTCTATAAACCTATTTACTTAACTGTTATTTCACATAATAAATCTATACAGCCTAGTCAGCGTAAGCCGCAGGACCTAAAGATGATACAGCCATCTACTATGAACCATATTATCGATTTCTGCAAAGATATTGAATAAGATGAATATGCCAGGTTTTCATGTATATATGTGCATATATATATATGTTTGTTGGTGTGTATTTATTTGTGTGTGTGTATTTGTTTGTGTGTGAGTGTGTGTGATGTTGTGTGTGTGTGTCT
Source organism: Potamilus streckersoni (assembly GCA_016746295.1). NCBI lineage: Eukaryota > Metazoa > Mollusca > Bivalvia > Unionida > Unionidae > Potamilus > Potamilus streckersoni. The sequence goes on along the minus strand of JAEAOA010000893.1, from coordinate 131,686 downwards.
GTGTGTGTGTGTGACTGACGCAGTGAGAACTATTACACCAATCGAAAAAGAGTTGACTTCTGCTGACTTTGAAGGGAAATAATGTTTATAGTTATGTACATTTTGATATTGATATTGTGTCATTGCCTCTTTTCAATATCAAGGGACATATGGTTTCATAGCAAGCGTGATATAGTGTCATTAATTAGAAAACCATGGTTTCAAAAATAGTTCCTGAAATCAAGAAATCGTCTACAATGTAATATATTTGTTTTTTAAACAGTTGTTTGTCATCTTGATCCTTGCAATGAGTAGCCATTTATATCATCCAATGACAGTTATTTGTCATGGTAATCCTTGTTTTGAGTAATCATTTCCGTTATCTCATGTTTCTTTGTGGGGCTTATCACTGACGTTGTACTATATACATCTACCGGATGGAAGAATATAAAACGTAAATTATCGGAAAGGACTGGTACAGTTCCAAATCAAGAAAGTAGGTTTGTATGCAGAAGGAATAGTGGAAATTTGAGTAAAAATATAATTGTATGCACATACTTTTTAACTCTCGCATTTTATAATCAGGAAGAGAGAAACAAAATATTAACATTATGATTTAAAATAAAATATAGAACTATGTTTGGCCTCTAAACATCCAGTTAGAGAAAAGAGTTCCAAAATATCTACAGATCAAAATCAGAAAGTTTAATTGTTTGCGGTTTTGTGTTTTAGTTCATTTGTTATATGTTTAAACTTTATTGGCGGTATATATATATATATATATATATATATATATATATATATATATATATATATATATATATATATATATATATATATATATATATATATATATATATCTTTACGTGTTGTGTAGGTTTGGTAAAATGTGGTAAAATTATATCCAAGATTGAAAGTATATATATGATTTCCGTACATTTTATTCATGGCTTGTAGTGATTATCATTAATTGAAATTAATATATGTGCATAATTTCTATTATACGATATTTTGAACGTACAATTGCATAGGATATTTAAATATACACTTATGTACATGTTGTCAGTAACAAAAATATTAGTGGTACATATGATGACATCTTTCCGGTTGGACAGGTTGGTCAGGTGGGTCCATAGAATAATTAAGTAATTTCCTATTGAATGGCTGAGATCATGTGAGTCTTGTACGATGTTGGAGATTTGCGATTTGTCACGCAGTTATAATGACTAAATGCCTATTTAGTCCATTTCGCCTGCGTTCAAGTATCTAATGCTGGACCATGTTCTCATCCGTAATTCTTTAGATCTTATTAGGAGGTCATGTTGGAAGTAATTTATGTTGTATTGAGATCTTATTGAGAGAAAACACATTCGTTTGGATTATTCAGCGGAAATAGAAACACCTCTTTGGTCTATAATTATATTTGAAACTATGGTGAGTGATTCAAAGGAATTCAGGACGATGTGATTTTGACACATCAGGACTGCTGACAGACCAGTATATTCTTGGATCAGAATTTATACACAACATTTCTTTCTTTCGGAATCTATTATTACTTTTTCGGGATTATTTTGTATTCATTATTCTGTTCATAATACATACGTTCGGGTATATTTTCATTTAATAACATTGATAGTTATATTTTTTGTTAAGTTTTACAAAACTTTCTAATACATATGTTATAACCATAATGTCATGAAAATATCATGTTCGCTACAATACTCTCCTACTCATAAAACACGTGACTCAAACTATTAAGTTCTAATTTTCGTCCACATTATCCCTTCCTGTAAAGATGAATTTATTGTTTTGACAGACTGCAAGGCTATCGCTGCGATCTTTTAGCATTAACTCTTCTGACATGATGTCATATTACTCTCAAACAATTGGGCCTTTTGGCATTTCTTCTTACAGAAGATTTATCTCAAATCGTGTTTGAAGCCATAATGAATTACCGTCACTTATTGCATTTTGAGAAATATTTCTTGAAAGAAAGTTGGAAACCACTTTTCATTTTCTTGATACTTACATTGATGACTATAGCTTCCTAAAATTATATAACCATCACATTTGTTTAATCTGATAATTTGGCAGATCTAATTTATTTGACAAATCTAATAATTTGACAAGTCTAATAAATAAATATTAGTTCCCATACCTAAAACCATCCAAAGCAGGTATTATTCTAGCTAGCTCAGCGAATCATTTCACTCCAATGCAACTTTGTTGTAATCACTCTTACACTAAGGTTTAATTTATTCGTTTCCTAAATCGTACTAAATTAATCAACTGTGAAATTTGGATCTGCATGCAATCAAATAGGCAGCCTTCACTCAAACAAATGTAGATTATTCACGCAATTAATTGGACAGCCTCCACGCAATTAAATAGACAGCGCTCGCGCAATTACATAGACAGCTATATGCAATGAAATAGTACAGTCGCAATCAAATACTCACGCAATCAAAAAGACAGCCTTCACACAATCAGACAGCCTTCAAGCTATCAAACAGAAAACCTTTACACAAATAGTCTGACCTTACGCAGACAAACGGACAGTCTTAGCGTAGTTAAATAGCATTCTACAAAACGAATGGACTCATTGGACGAAATTAAAAGGACGGCTATAATGCAGTCATATGGGCAGCCTCACTCAACCATATAGCCTTAATCAAACAAATAGACATCCTTCACAAAAAGCAAATTGACAGCCTTCACGCAAAACACTGATTCTTCACGCAATCAGATAGACAGTCTTTACGCAATCTAATGGATAGCCTTCTTACAATGAAATACAGCTTCACGCAATCAGATTGACAGTCTTCATTTCACGTAATCCAATGATAGCATGCACATAATCAAATGGACAAAACTATAAGTTCACTTTACGCAATTAAACTACATTCCCAAATCACGCGTGGTGTGCCTCAGATCACATGGTATGTGCCTTAATATTTATATAAAAACACGATAAGGTGTAACTATAAAAAAGATATTGAATTTCCGCTATCGGATGAAGTAAATATCTCAACCATTGACTTGAATACTGAGGTTGATATTCATTACATATCTTCTGTTATTTCATTTTTCTTTCATATAGCATGATTATGCGAAATTTGTGTTTCTAAAATTTTGCACGCATATACCTAATAATGAATATAATATCTTAGATGATAAGCTGTAATAAGGTAATTAAAATTATATTAGGATATAGTAATCATTAGGAAACGTTTGTGTCATGCCGTTCAGCATCTGGATATATATTTGCAAATGAAAAAAAAGAAACAGGTAAAATGATTCTAATGTTACTTCTTACGAGACATGAAAACAAGACACAATTATCAGGCCTGATCAGAATCCCTAACTAAAATGCATGCATGTAATGAATTTTATAATGCCTGAATGTAAGGATATTATAATGCCTGAATGTAAGGATATTATAATGCCTGAGTGTAAGGATATTATAATGCCTAAAGGTAAGGAATATTATAATGCCTAAAGGTAAGGAATATTATAATGCCTGAATGTAAGGATATTATAATGCCTGAATGTAAGGATATTATAATGCCTGAGTGTAAGGAATATTATAATGCCTAAAGGTAAGGAATATTATAATGCCTGAATGTAAGGATATTATAATGCCTGAATGTAAGGAATTTTATAATGCCTGAATGTAAGGAATATTATAATGCCTGAATGTAAGGAATATTATAATGTCTGAATGTAAGGAATATTATAAAGCCTAAAGGTAAGGAATATTATAGTGCCTGAGTGTAAGGAATATTATAATGCCTGGATGTAAGGAATATTATAATGCCTGAATGTAAGGAATATTATAATGTCTGAATGTAAGGAATATTATAAAGCCTAAAGGTAAGGAATATTATAGTGCCTGAGTGTAAGGAATATTATAATGCCTAAAGGTAAGGAATATTATAGTGCCTGAGTGTAAGGAATATTATAATGCATAAAGGTAAGGAATATTATAATGCCTGAATGTAAGGAATATTATAATGCCTGAATGTAAGGAATATTATAATGCCTGGATGTAAGGAATATTATAATGCCTGAATGTAAGGAATATTATAATGTCTGAATGTAAGGAATATTATAAAGCCTAAAGGTAAGGAATATTATAGTGCCTGAGTGTAAGGAATATTATAATGCCTAAAGGTAAGGAATATTATAGTGCCTGAGTGTAAGGAATATTATAATGCATAAAGGTAAGGAATATTATAATGCCTGAATGTAAGGAATATTATAATGCCTGAATGTAAGGAATATTATAATGTCTGAATGTAAGGAATATTATAAAGCCTAAAGGTAAAAAATATTATAAAGCCTGAATGTAAGAAACATTTTAATGCTGAATGCCTGTTCATGGAAAACAGAAACAAATGTTTGCAGTGTAAGCATCACTAAGATTGGTAATATTCGTAGAGTCTAGACATACCCATACAGTAAGATTAGTAATATTCATAGAGTCTAGACATACCCATACAGTAAGATTGGTAATATTCATAGAGTCTAGACATACCCATACAGCAAGATTGGTACATATCATACAGTATAGACATACCCATACACTAAGATTGGTAATATTCATAGAGTCAAGACATACCCATACAGTAAGATTGGTAATATTCATAGAGTCTAGACATACCCATACAATAAGATTGGTAATATTCATAGAGTCTAAACATGCCCATACAGCAAGATTGGTACATGTCATACAGTATAGACATACCCATACAGTAAGATTGGTAATAGTCCTAGAGTCTAGACATACCCATACAGTAAGATTGGTAATAGTCATAGAGTCTAGACATACCCATACAGTAAGACTGGTAATATTCATAGAGTCTAGACATACCCATACATGGTACATATCATACAGTATAGACATATCTATATACTAAAATTGGAATAATGTATAATTCTGAAATATAAAGGTTCGCATGCGCGATGGAAGTAATACGTATTTGTACTCACAAATCAAATGAACTTCCATCATTCATACATCAGAGAAGAACCTCTGATAGGATATAAACATTTGTACTTTCCAACAGTGCTTAACAGACAAGGAAAATCAACGCCATTCATTTTTCTTATAGTTTAGACGCTGTGTAGTTCTGCTAAACTCTGGTGTATAACCATCTAATTTAACTATCCGTTCACAACGGCATGTTGGGTATCAGTCTGATCTATACCATTTTAATTTAGGATTATCTACATAACATAATAATCCTTTGGTGAAACGTCCATGTCGATATGACCATCTTTTCATGAGCTATAGTGAAGTCGAGATTTTCAGCTTGAACTCAGTGTCAGATTGGACTTCAAACAATCTGTCCGAAGTCTCTTTTGCGCGGATTATATGGATATTAGAAGGGAATAAGGCCGTCAAATATAAGGGCTGATCTAGCCTTGAGTCAAGTCTGATACTGCTTGAAAATACACCAAGGAAACTACTTTAACCTGAGGAGATATATCTAAGAATATCGTGTTAGTTTTTTAATATTAACTTTCTTTGGTTAGAAAGTTTTCGACATCGAGACTTTGTGCTTATCAATACAAGATTTATGTTGGGCAAGGGTTAGAAAGGTTCCGATAGCTAGGCATCGCCGAGCTCTCTTACAGTTTTCGTTCTGAGAGCAAATACTTGCTGTATTGTAAATTTTTTGCAGATGTTTCATATTTGTACAAGACGTGTTGGAAAAAAGAAATATATTATAGTTATAAATGCGAAAATTTGACTAAAATGTGAGATTAATTGTTGGACGCTGCATAAAGTGAATTAAATACTGAATACAGAATGGATTTTTATTTTAATGAATACACTGCATTGAGTGAATGTAATCCCTAGTTAAAGGACAAAATAGTTGTGTACATCTGCCAAAGGACTTTCTTTTCATTAAATTACACCCTATGAATAATACAAATTTTCAAACTCCCGGCAATACAATACTTACGTAGTAAACTCCTCGCTCGTTGGCACTCAGCTTTACCAGCTGAAGCCTGTATCACTTGACAGCTGTACCATTTGTCGGCTGTATCACTTGACGACTTATGCATTTCATCTGAGGAATTATGTATTTACCTTTATTATATACACATATTTGTCTTCATTAACTTTTCATTGTCAGAATAGAGCAATAATTTACGATACTTAACACCTTCATATTGCACGCATCTGTACGAGAGGCCTCGAGTGGCTGAGTGGTCTAAAGCGCTGTCCGTTACGGATCACTGCCATCTCACTTCTGTCTGCTTCGGTTCGAGTCTAGGATTCGGCGAATGTGGATATGTGAGAAAGCTTGCCAGTAGCTTCTCGTGGGTCGGTGGTTCTTTCCGGTGATTTCCCGGTTGCTTCCTCCACCATTAATACTTGTCGCCATGAATAGCCTATCGTGTGCTGAAAAATGGCGTTAAGCACAACAACAAAAACAACAACTGTACGAAACATGTGCGTACAAATAGTATAGTGTATTAGAAACTACTTTGACAACAAACCATTCACACTCGTGTAGTAGACGCTTTAGGTATTGGTTTACTAGGTATTTGTGTGAATGACCTAGAGCAGCAGATTCATCCGTTGGAAAGTATAGATGATAAAATTAACGATGTGTACGAGTCAGAAGAAAAAAAATCTTTCAAAGGATCAAACAAATGAAGACGATGTTCGCAATGTCAACAACAACCGTGAGATACTCAATAAATGAAAATAACATTCTGATTATTCAAACGACTATTATGGAGAATAGTCATAATTTCTCAAATATAATGTCTAAGACAATCATGTGTGTTCTCTCACATATCTATCAGACTTACCATCTTACAAGTCTGTCAAAATACCTGATCTAAGGAATAAATGCAACTTAATGTTTTGATAGGAAAATTAGACCCTCAGAGTCAGTAAGCCAAAAAGTCAAGACGATGAAAACACACTATATCTCAGGGTAAAGGGAAAGTCACACGACAGTCGCTTTTCAATTTCCACCTTGTAACTATTTTTATACAATGTTAGGCTAGCGATAGAATATGATACAGGTTATAGCTGGAGTCCGTCCAACAGAGATATATAAGTGACAGGACATAAGCATGTTTTCTTTAACAGGTAATAAGAAAGGTCATACATATACTTACATGTATGCATCTTAAATATCCTTAAATTGTATTTTCTTAGAAAGTTTTTCAAATCTTAATGATTTGTCCTGCAAAACGTAATACAAAAATGCCCTGTAAAACCTGATACAAACAGAAGCTGTACTAGAATTTCTACTAGCCTATATTTCAAGCTGAAATCCATTCACCTTATTTAACTGAATTGACCAATAATCTAGCCCCTCATCACAGAAAGAGATCAAAATTTAGTTGGATCAACATACAAGCAAAATGCATACTCATTCATTCGCAATATGACTATATTTATATTTTAAGTTGACTTAAACGATACTTCTGTTCCAAACTGACGTAGAGAGCGCGACTATGTTAAAAGTTCGCTTGAAGAAGTTCTTTGCGCATGGATACTGTTATTGTGTTGAAAATTTATGTTTTAGTAAAGCATAAACTCAATTACATTGTTGTAATATCTTGTATCGTTAAGCCTTGGATAGTTGAAACGAGCGTAATATAAAAAGGTTATTGCATTTATATAGAGCACTATGATATCGTTGTTTTTCTACAGATTACTGCACTCCGCAAGATCTTTTCCAGACCAACTCATTAATATTTCCTATATAGATTCGGCAACTGAGGACATTGTTGAATATACCTTGGATGTTGATTCGAAAGGATTCTTGTGTGCTGGGGCCTACTGTGCAGCAATCTTTAATGAAAACAAAATCGAAATTCTACCAACTTTTATTTAAATATAGCACAAACTGAAACAAGACAAGAATTATATAACGCTTCGAAATTTACGAGATTTACAATCATAGAGTTTAAATATCAAAAACCTGACAAGAAAAGTAAACAAGATAGTTGTTTAAAGCTACGAATTATGCATACGAATAAATTAAGAACATTAAAATATTTGACAAGAAGACTACATAAAGAAATATATATATATATATATATATATATATATATATATATATATATATATATATATATATATATATATATATATATATATATATGGCACTCCACCTTTGTGCTGTTTTCCTTCTTCTATGTGTTTTCTAAACCTTTTGGCATATATAGCTATTCCTTATGTTTTTCTTGGATATTTTAATGTGTTCATGCTCATTTAAAAAAAATAAAAACATTGCAAGACCAGCAGACCTTTTTCTCTTAGATAATAATTAACCATCATTCCAAGTGTTCAAAATGCCCAATCCCATATATGTCCAAATTATTTTGTAAACTACCTACTTTTAGTGCTTCCGCATTCTAATACAAATTAAATACAAATAGCTATCAAAGACCTGGCTAATTGCCTTTTGGAATGATTCCAACAGAGCAAACTGCCAAGTAATAGGTCGTGATTTAAGAAAGGACGCGCACCTGTCAACATTTTTCTAATTTGTTTTGGATCCAGACGAGAAAATGAAGTTAGTATTACGAACCATTTTTCTTTTCTTTATACAATTAATATTGCTGATTGCTAACGATTAGATATAGGGAGAAAGTTCTTGAACATTCGCTTAATTATTCTAATTTACATATTAGCCTTAGGTAGACATAGGTAATTTTTAGGAAAGCGCTGTGTATTGCCCAATACCTAACGAGTTACTCGAAGACTTCATGTCCCCGTGACCCCTTTTGTTTATATATCAAAATATCATTCACTAGACATACAAAGTGCACATCAATAATTATCGTGGACTGGAACAATATTCATAGTGAATACAAATTAGAATACCTTTTGGTCATATTGATGCGATACATCAAACGACTCTTTGAATATAAACACAATCCAGGCCATTGGCACATTAGTATATTCGAAAATACAGGAACACTAACAATTTCAACAATTGAACCTTTTTGGAATACTATTGGAGTTCATTTCGAACATTATACATTTGGACTTGTGATAAATCGTTTAGAACATTTGGGGATTTAATTCGCAAAGATATAAGTTTTTCGTATGTGTTTACATTGTATTCTGGTGAAAAACATCTTTTGCTTCAGCTCTCAAACCGTTTTTGTCGCATTTCCCGTTTACTTAGTTTACGATTGTAGATTCTTAAAAGTACAAATAAAATAAATGTATAATACCTACTCTCTTTTTATGACAAAACACTCAGTATAACATGTTTTCATTCAAAGGAAAAGTCGGCGAGCCTGGTGATAGGTGCAGATTACTCGCGGACCTGGGTTCGAAACTCGGTAGAGTACGAATTTAATTTATCTAACCTGAATGATAGCATTGTTTGTAATAATCTATGTGTATACACACACACACACACACACACACATATATATATATATATATATATATATATATATATATATATATATATATATATATATATATATATATATATCAGATGTCAGCAGCCGACGATTGAAATAAATCATGAAACAAAGAGCAATGCTTGAATCACGTTTTCACTTATAACAGCATGCTGCCTTACTTTTATCACATACAGATAAGGCTGTATTGAAATGCTGGCAAATGAGATTTCAAGTCACAAAGTTCTTTTACTTTCTGAAAACCACATATATTCAGATTATATCACTGCTGACGGGGTCTTTGGTCCAGTAGGTCATATAAACCTATTTTAGCGTCTCAACCTTGACTGATTCCTATCTTGTTCTATACTTGCAGATTAAAATCCAATCAAGAAGGAGGAAAAAAAACCACACCAAGTATGAGGGTTAAGTCGTACTTCATTGTGACGTCAATGATAGTTTTTGAAGCCTGTTTGCGAGTCGCTATCTAACTGCTAGTGGGGAATTCATGAATATTTTCCTACTATGTATTAAGCAAATATTTTCAAATGACTAAAGTGGTGAAAAGAGTATAATGTAGTATATTATAATTATCAAAGCCTACAGATTTTATCCTGCGGCAATTTGTCAACAAATGTTCAGCATTTGGCACTGGTATTTTCCTTTTAAATCTGATATAACACCATGTGGGATATAAACAGAAAGTGGAATATGTAATATTACGGTAAAACAAGTCCTATATCATAAGTCACTAATTAAATCGAATGACTTGTAAATAATTTATTTCCATGTATTTATTGGCCATGGTTGTACCTCTACATTTCAGTGAAATTACTCAGGAAAATGACTCAAGTGTCTGCTATTAAATAGGGAATTGATATAATACTATTAATCTTTCAAAGTGGCATATAATTTCACTCGGAACTATGTTATATCATGGTGCATAATAAAAGGATTACTGGATTGAAACCAGGATTGGACAGCCAGGGCCAAACATTGTTTATCCCTTTGGGAAAGGCCACATACACCCCACCCCATTTCATCAGTATGCTATAACGAATAATTGTGTTAACTGTTCCATTAGGACCAATAAAAACAAACACCAATCCTATTTTATATGCCTACATTCATTGTCACGGACATAATGCTTTCTTTAAGAGTCGCTTGGTCATTTTCGTGAATGTTATAGTCGGCCCAGCTAATTATGGCTGATTGTTAAGGCATTACGTCTATATTACTTTGACACTGCCGAGTATCGGCCAATCACTATCGTCACTCATTGGCAGTTTATCTGTAGACATGGAAAGGCCCACTTACGTTTAGTACTATTTCTCAATACAAATTGATTAAATTATCATAGTGTCAAAGAACGAATTTCATGTGGGTCTTTTATGAATATTTTTTTTATTACTGCTCTAGACTGTAATTTAACTTTATATTCAATCATTAAATGTATTTGCATCTGTAAATTATTTTCTATTATTCTGCAGCTGAGTTACAGACATCAATTATAGAAAACCCCTCAAAACCAAAAACACCCTAAATTTAAATCCCTTTGAATCCAAATCATGTTTTTGCTTTCATGCATTTGCCACTTTAATGTTAATAAACTGCTGCGTCAGTAAAACAAAATCTATCTACAGTATATTAAAGCTATACAAGCTATTTGTTCATCCCAAAAACATAAATTACGCACTAAATTGAACTCTATAGAACCAAAGCGTAATAAAAGCGTACTGGCATATTTTGCAACAGTCGAAAATCTAGGATTAAAACCTAGACATCAACACAAATGCAAAGATCTCCTAATTGGACCTATATTTAATATATAGCAGAAACATATATGCACGAGTTTTATGTTAAATGAAACATGGTAACATACCATTTCTACATGCAAACAGAGAACCTCGATAAGAAGAATAAACCTTCATAGCAACAATTTCAATTTGTCCTCGGGATTTCGTTTCTGAGGGATTTCTGTGTTATTCCTAAAGATTCCCGACGCGACCATTATTGCGATTGTTTAAAATCATACCAGCGTATATTATTTAGAATTTTAAAAAGGGCTTCACATCAAAGATGAAAATTTCAACTATCCACAAGCCCGACTAAAAATGGGTTCCGACCTATTAGAAAAGGCTTTTATTATTATAATTGGATTAAGCTCCCTAGTCAGGAGTAACATTTCTATCAGTAAAAGCTTTATATTGGGTGGGCCAGAGTTATACAGAATCATACAGCTTAGCTACTAGCAACTAATTACAAGTCAAATGTTCCAGTGACAGGAGAAGCAATAAGTACACTGGGAGTACAGAAGAAATGTATACATGTAACTGGCAATTATGCCATGATCCGTCAATGGTCGCAGGATTTTAGCCCCATAGTCTTATCTTTGGAACTATTGAGATCCCCATTATGTAAAATGTATATATTTTCTTGGCATGAAAATTCAGAGTTTACATGCAGATGACACGTGTCCTTGTTATACTTAGATCTCCGTATAACCATATATGTACTTAATAGCTTAAGCAGATATGTACATAAACATTTACCGTACTCTCTTGAGGCAGTCGTTACCCTTAGATTCCTACACAACTTTAGGTGGTGGTTAAAACGGAAATAGCGGGGATAGTTATTTTACAACATATAATTATAGTTTTATACAAAGATAGGCATTTGCTCTTTATTTTATCTCTAAGGATCGCACAGGCAAATTACGTGATAGTTTAGCATATACATAGTAGTTGACATTGCGAATAAAGTTTTAATAATGTAAATTTATTAATCGTTGGACGGACTTGTCAGAAAGAATATTATTAGTCACTGTTCCGATTTGTCAGGAAGAATTTATTTGTCAATACTCTGATTTGCCAGCAAGATTATGTTATTCAGTGGAACAACACGTCAGAAAGACTGTTATTAGTCACTAGACAAACATGTCAGGAAGAATGTATTATTAGTCATTGGGCATACATGTCAGGAAGAATATGTTTTTAGTCATTGGACTTACATGTCAGGAAGAAGACTTTATTAGTCATTCAACCGACGTGTCAGCAAGAACATGTTATTACTCATTCTACTGACACGTCAAGATGATTGTATTAGCCATTCGACCGATATGTTAAGAAGGATATTTTAATCCATGTTCAAAACGTAAACAATGAAAATGTGATGGAATGAGCGACTCTGTTTCTACTGGTCAATTTAATTTCTTTGCATTTGACATTTCCTTGTGTTCTGAAAGAAAGTAATTAGTTGTATTATGTATTACATTATCATAAACAAGCATGTCATTTTTGTTATTATGTTATCCACTCTTAAAAACACGTATTTACATAAATCTGGATACCAATAACATTTCCTTTATAAAATAAACTCTGGACGAAATAAAGATAATTTATTCTCTTCTTTTAACATAATGTGCTGACATCTAGAAAGTCTATATTGACATATAGACTCTGAAATGTATAATTCATCAATCAGGTTAGAGGATAGGAATGAGGAAGATTCATATTCGCATGCCTTATAATTAGTAAAATCTGACGTTACAATTAGACTGGTGTCATTTAAGTCAACCCAATTCCGTCCTGAATTCTCCTAGTTCAAATTTACTTCAATGGCACACAGTCTTTACATCAATCAAGTGTGCTAAAAACACTGTTATAACAGACATATTATAAAGATTTAGCTATGGTTCAGATATGTGTGTTAGGACCGAAATTTTAAGTAAAAATAATAACATTGAAATTTTCTCTAAAAGGTATTAACACTAAGTTTTGGCGTATTAAATTCTCATTAAATTATATTGAGAGTAATTTCATTAGATTATATGCAGATTAACTTTATTAATTAGAAAAATTTATTTATTAGAACTTTATTCTATTTTGATAAAGATTGCTTACTCATTAAATAACCCTTTACAAATAGTACAAATCTTATCCTCCTGTATTATGCATGTGTATTATACATACATTGGACTACATCTGACGTCATCGCCCTCCATATTCGTCCGTCGTCGAGACTCAAACCTGGATTCATATAGGAATATTTTATTATAAGACTTGTGCTTTTTTCTTAATCATATCTTGATTATGTTCACCAACTCTTAAGTCCTATTTACCAATTTTTACATTATTGTCTAGGGAAATACCTTGTTTTGTTAAAATTTACAAAATCATGATGGATTTCACTCTTTTCTTTGTTACTGAGTTCGAGCCCTTTTCACGCAACAATATAAGTACAGACACAAGCACTCATAATTTAAAGTCCTAAACAAACGTCAGTAGAAGTCCAAATTAAATCCAAAACTGAAGATGATGATACGTCTGTTGTAGTTAGTAGAGTGTTGATGTGCCAAGTCTTTTATTGAATCACAGTAATGAAACTCTAGATTTGAATTCACTATAAATTTGAGTGATTGTCTCTATCCAAGAATATTAACAAACCACTTTTGAGTTTCCAAAGAAAATAATCAATAGAATTCAATAACTTGAGTAACAAAGATTCCAGCCGAAAATAGTACTGGACACAGCATATAATGCAATTTGATTGTGTTAGAACTTAAAGTTCTCTACTTTACCCGAGGTCCCAATTAACATTTTCTCAAAAATACTATTACCTAATGGGAAATAGCTTTTTACAGTAATCCTGATGTTTGCAAAAAAAAAATGTTACTTATTGGTAGAAAAATAAAATGCCTTCAAATCACTTGTGATTCAATTACTGTCTCTTTGCAAGTCAATGATATATTTTGTCGTGTCAATATTTAGTGTTAAGTATATACATATATATATATATATATATATATATATATATATATATATATATATATATATATATATATATCCTTTTGTTTAATTTTTTGACATCGCCAAGGAGATCTGAAACACAATTGGATGTAAACAAATAGTGACCAAAGGGCATTTCTAAGGTACATGCCACCCAAAGTTAATGATTCGTTTATTACTTGAAGTTTTTGCAGATAAAAATTATTCTCAGCCCTTTCTTTTTATAGTAATGAATGTCAAACGTAGCTACGTAAAGTAATGTAGACTAAGTTAATTGCAAATACTACTACTACAACTACTACTACTACTACTACTACTACTACTACTACTACTACTACTACTACTACTTCTAATACTAATAATAATAATAATTATGCAACAAAATAAAACCATCATTATCTGATGATGACTAAGATGACGCTAATGATAATTGTTTTAGTTATTTTTATTATCATCATCATCATCATCATTATTATTATCATTATTATTATTATTATTATTATTATTATTATTATTATTATTATTATTATTATTATTATTATTAGTAGTAGTAGTAGTAGTAGTAGTAGTAGTAGTAGTATCATCATCATCATTAATATTATTATTATTATTATTATTATCATTATTATTATTATTATTATTATTATTATTATTATTATTATTATTATTATTATTATTATTATTATTATTATTATTATTATAAGGAAATATAAATATGCATTACAATTCCTCAGACAAAATATTTGCTTAAATTTTAGATGACATAGTAGTTATCTGGGTTATAAAATATATTATTGCTGGTGAATGATAAGCTTGTTGTATATTGTTGTTAGTATATTATTAAGGATATTACACTGTAGATAAATATATTTACTTCGAACACCTTGACATATAAATATTTGAGGACTGAAAGAGGCAGCATTTACGACAATTTTGTTTATAATTTGATACATTAACTGTAGACATGAGACAGCGTTTGACCGCACTCATTAAATAGACTTTGAACTTCTTCATGAAACAGCATTTGATAGTACTCATGAAGCGGAATTTGACCATCGTCTTGAAGCAACGTTTGTATGTACTAATGAAACGGAGTTTGACCGTAGTAATGAAACGGAATTTGACAGTTTTCATATAACATCGTTTGACCGTACTCATGAAAAGGAATTTGACCGTAGTCATGAAACGACGTTTCATTCTACTCAGGAAACAGTTTGGTTGTACTCAAAAAAAGGTTTCTTATTATATTTCAATTAATTAAAAAAATATTGGATGTGAAATACGTATTCTGACATCGATTTTGCGAAAACGTCAAATGACTTCACAAAACCGTTTAACTGTCCAACTTGGGTAATGCAGGGTTTCATTTTATCTCAAACAACAGAGTAAGAATTTGTCAAATTTTATGGCTTTTACGACATACATGGCACTGAGGTAATACATGTTTCATTATGTAAGTAAATTATTGTCACTATAAATCACCATCCAAGTGTTTATATCTATAATGTGTAAAGAAGAACGCCGATGCGATAATTAACAAGAAAAGACAAGGCTTTATTTCACAAAGGTTTTATAATGTAAACCCGGTGAGGTACATAAGAAAATGAATTTTGAATGTAGTATGCAATGTTATATCATAATATTTATCAAAACTTACAAAACTTCTGATAACACTATCTAAGAACATGCAAATATTCTTCAAGTGTTGTGATTTATTTGTATCTTTTAATTGTTTATATTTATAAACATTTATCCAGGTAATGTAAAACTGAGGAATAAATATTTGTCTTTTATCACAGAGACAAGACATCACACTTTCTTGCGACTGACAGAGGGTATACTATATTGATAGGAAACGTCACACCATACTGACAGAGGGTATACCATATTGATATGAAACGTCATACTATACTAACAGAGGGTATACGATCTTGATATGAAACGTCATACCACATTGACAGAGGATATACGATCTTGATAGGAAACGTCATACCACACTGACAGAAGGTATACAATCTTGATAGGAAACATCATACTATACCCTAGTTACTATAAGAATTCTAAGATATGCAGTTTAATTATATATATATATATATATATATATATATATATATATATATATATATATATATATATATATATATATATATATATATATATATATATATATATATATTGTCATAATAAGAAATAAATATATTTAAATAGCATGGTATTAGACCTTTAGATGATGTATTAATGTCAGATGACTCATCTTGTATGTACAGGTCTTATAATCCTAGATCCAGATTTTGCAAACACTTATCTGACTCAAAACTTGGATTTTTCCGTATATAGCTAAACACGGCACTATCCAATATTGATTTTCTTTCTGGTATCCAATTATTATCATTATAATTATCACAAAAAATGTTTGTATAAGATAGAACACCTATGATGAGTCACGTTTTATTCATAACCATTAACTACAATAAAGCCCAATAGCTTTTCATATAACATTAAATATTTATGATTAATGGGATTAAGTTAATCGAATACCAACCATAGAGGGATTCATTGGTTGATACTTAATACATTTCTAAGAAAAGAAAGATGAGTTTCTTCCTGCTATACCTGATCTTACAAATTCGCAAATTTCACAATCATATCTACAAACTGGTACAAAGGTGTAATCGAAAACAGAGTTTAGCTGACAATCAATAGACAAATCTAAAATGTGTAGACGCATTTTTTTAAATCGTACCTTTCCTTAGCTATGGATACTAGATTTTTCAGGCATTTGAAGAATATTCGATTTTTTTTTAAACATAAGGCCGACGTATTTATATACTTATATGAATCGACAACATCACTAAAGCCATTTCTTGTCATAAAATTGAATGTGTGATCTTTTCTCGAAAAAAGGGTAGACCTTGTTTTAATTGCGTTTAAAAGTTTTCTTTACATGGCAATGTCAAGATCAAGTTAAGAGTGATGTGAAGTATTCGTTTCACAAAAATAAGAGTTAAGTGGTAATATAAAATTCAAATTGAGTGTTATGCGATGATGTATAATTCAAATTAAATATTAAGCGATAATATATAATTCAAACTGAGTGTTTTTCGGTAATGTAAAATTCAAATTAAATGTTATTCGGTTATGTAAAATCGAAATTGAATGTTATGCGGTAACATAAAATTCAAATTAAATGGTATGCGGTAATGTAAAATTCAAATTAAATGTTATGCTGAATTGTAACATTCAGATTGAGCGCGCTTTAAATATAAAAAAGACTAAAACAATATTAGATTTGAAAATATACAAAAATATTATTTCCGTCATTAAAATTGAACTAAACTCGTAATATTAATAGTAGAAGTACTTACAATAATTTTTCAATATAACAGCTATGCTGGATATTTCAAAATTGCATTCGGGTCGGATTAGACTTAAAAGTATGGAAATCGGTCATTTTTAGGCACCATAAAACCACGAAACAAATGAAAAATGAAAATCATGACGCCTTACATTCTCTTAATTTTCAGTTAATATACGGATGGAGTCTATCTAAAAATACTATAGTTAAAACAAGGATGGACGTCTTCGTGATATATCAGAGCGAATATAAAAGTGGGGCCTATATAAAGTATAAACGGTCACGTCGGTAGAATTTGCGGATTAATTTTGACTCCAAGTTTGCAGGTAATTTTGTTTGAAGCTTTATCTGTAATAGCTCTTAGGCCAGAATAATATCAAGCGCAACCCACCTGCTGCCTTTGTACGTTTTTACTAAAATATGCAACGCTTTCAATTAAGTCGTCCAATAGAAGCTAAAACAATGTAATTGCACAGTTATTCCTGCATTCCAGCACTAATCTTATTTGCCAAAGGAAGCATATTGCATGTTCTGCAAGCCAATCTTGAGAAATTATTTCATTTCGTTTGGTCAACTTTTCACTATTATTAAAGATCAGCCAAGGGATCCCACTAATAAATGGACTCGATTTTGCTGTTGAAAGATCTGAAAGTGCTGAAGACAAGAACAACGAATGCAATAACAACATACGTCATACGCAAGCGTGACATGAATAGCTTGGCTTAATTATCAGCAACTAATTATTTATATATTGAAACAATGATCCTAACAATATATCGCTAGCATGATCCGCTCGGACGCTCTACCCTATAATACCACGTAACGAATCGTGGCTAGCGAAGATCGGGTTATTCATCTGTGGTAGATAAGAGGCTAAACTTAGATCTACTTGAAAGTGAATGTTTTGATGATAAAATAATTTGCTGCAAATTGGAATTATAGGGATTAAATAATCATGTCTGGGTTTTTATCGGTTTGTAAATTGGATATATAGGAATTAAATCGTTATGGTTGGGTATTTATCGATATGCAGATTGGAATTATAGGGATGAAAACATTATGTTTGGGTATTTATCGATATCAAATTGTAATTATAGGGATTAAAAAGTCATGGCTGAGAATTTATTGCAATGTAAATTGGAATTATAATGATTGGTTAGGTATTTATCCAGATGAAAAGTTTACCTAATCAATCAATAAGTTAAGACAAAGCCCTTCGGACTTTATTCACTTTGCTCGTGATTAGGTATAGTGTACACATCGAAAAATACTCAACCATAATCATTTAATCCTATAGAAAAATGCAAAACCATAATGATTTATTCCTATAGTAAAATTTACAACAAAAAAAACACGTTAGACTTTCATGATTGAGATGGAGAGAGGCAATGAATAATATTTTAAACACATTCGTTTTATTTTAGTGAACAATAGCATTTTCAGTGATGTGCACAATCCCAAATTGAATTCGGACTGATTTTCTGGTAATGTCATGGAGATGTCGAGGATGTATGTTATAAATATAATAATTATACATTGTGTTCCTCAGTAATATATCAATTAATTCGGTCATTCCAGAAAAAAAATGTACTAAGTGCATCTTGCATTCAGCACAACTGTACCAATTGTATCTTACATTCAACAGAATTGAACCATTTGCGTCTTAAATCCCACAGAACGGTGCTAATTGCATTTTGTTTTCCACAAAAGTATACTAATTGTATTGTACATTCTTCATAAATGTACTAATTGCATCTTGCAATCCATAGACATTTACTAGCGGTATATTTTGCCTCACCTATATCGATATTAATATATCAGATGAACAATACTAGTGTCAAATAAATACCCAGCTATTTTGTTTTTGAGGCACACACATTTCTCAAAATTATATCCATTTTAACAAGCCGAAGAATCGGTTGCCTTGATACAACAATTAAAACTATTCGTGTTCTTCCTTTCAAGATGTATGAAATCGGGCATAAATAAGAATAAAGTAGTATTTTTATACTGAATTCATACATTACAATTCTGAACTTCTTCGTACCAAATTCATACAATAAAATTCTTAACATCTTCATACCAATTTTATACAATACAAATCTGAATTTCTTCATACCAATTTCATACATTGCCAGTTAATTGTGTCAACGTGTTTGCAGAGAACAAGTGCGCAGCATATTAGATAGACAATTTTGATCTTTTAGAAACAGATCTAATTCAATTTGATGTTAAAATATGAAAGTGGGCGTGACACTTTTGGGTGAGGTTGAACTAAATCTATAGAAAAAATTAATTTCAAGTAAAGACGAAATGAACAGCAATATGCCAGTAACAGAAATATGTTGCTATAAAAGTTGGGGATTAGTTATCTTTAGACATTCCTCAGGACCTAAAGGAAAATGACGATAACAAGGACGGGTAATACAGATATACAATTGTGTCCTTTATTTAAGCCATGGACAATCATGCAGAAAGTGTTTTAGACTTACAACTGTGGCAACACCTAGGGTTGAAATGAGAGTTGGACATAAAAAGGAAAAGACAGGTCCTGGTCATTGGTGATTGCCAAAAAGGTGGTCACGATTATTGTTGAAAGAAATAAAAGCAAAGGAAGTTAAAAATCATAGATGAAAGCAAGAAAATAAAGGTCATGGTCATTGTTGAACAAAAGAGCTTCCAGACTCTTAAACCAATTAACGGTCAATATCAGCATTTTACTCGTAATTACACATTATATGTAACAACCTACTTGCATTAGGTGCCATCAGAGATCAGTGTTTCTTAAGGTATTGCCAATACTCGCCCATTGATCTATACATAGGTCTGAGCTATGACATGAGAATGTACTCACTTGTTCTTCTTTCCTGAATTTAATAAACGGGAGATAAATCAAGCCTTTACTTCATGATCAGCAGTTAAATTATTTATAGATGAAGAAAACAATTGTGTCTGGTGTTTACGCTGCGTCCTCTCACCTAGCAATTATTTTCAACCGAGATGGGAAAGATATGTTCCGTCCTTCCACTTATGTTACGAATCGGATCGTTTAATGCAACATAAACAAAAGAGAGAAGACAACAAGCTTTGTAAATTTTAACAAAAACTATTTATTTTCATACGAACCACGGTGAAAATGTAACAATATGAAACAGGACTTATGATTTACGAAGAAGATTAAAACATTTGTCCTAAAATTGAGAAAACGTAAGTCCTGTGACTAAACAGTTCTAAATTAACGTAGTCTGAATCTGAATTCCGTTCCATGATGGCGTATGATAACCTGAGACGAATGTTCACACAAATGTCCAGAATTTTCACTGTGAATCACAATTTGTATTGTTTTGTTCTACTTTAAAAATAGTTTCAGCAAATGTCTTTGTCCAAAGCCTGTTGTATAGTTCTCGATGGAAAATAGTTATTATTTTAAAGGTAGATGATGTACAGCTATCACCAAAAACAAAACATGTTGTTCTTCATACGTATGAACGAACAACTCTTTCCTGCACAGGAAGATGTTTTGATATGACTCTCTAAGATGTTAAAATATCACTCTCGACTATGACTGACTTTGTCGTATAGGTAACTGTGAATTTAAACTTTATGAGAACGTCATTTATGTACACACGCACGAAGGACGCGTAACGATTTCGAAATCACACCATACATAAAAAATGTAAAGAAGTTTAATTAGAAATTACCTGTCATAGCCAATCATTTGCTTAGCTATTTCCAACTATTTACTAAATACGAAAAACTGTCATACAAAATTCGTGCTTACACGAGTCACATTTGCGTATTAAAAATACATTATTTCTAACAAAATATCAGACCCTGAGAACAGAATCATCATCGTAATAATGATTATATTGGATAATATAAAAATTAAATGAAATAGAAAGAATTTAAAGAATTGAAATTTTAACACACATATAATTACACGATAGTAACACTTGCAATGGCTTTTAGCCTAGATGGGAATGATGTATTTTATAATCTAACAAATATGATTACAAATAATGGAATCACATTTAGTGTCTCCATACCAAAAGTATATACATTTACATACAAAAACATATTATAAAGGAACAATCCATTTTACTTGTATATTACGAGCGTGATAACATTTTACCTATTTTATGATTTATATTCCGGATAGTCTTGATATGCATTTATACCTAGGTCCTTAATGTCTGCATGCAA
This sequence comes from Potamilus streckersoni, assembly GCA_016746295.1. Lineage (NCBI taxonomy): Eukaryota > Metazoa > Mollusca > Bivalvia > Unionida > Unionidae > Potamilus > Potamilus streckersoni. Next base: position 109,963 of record JAEAOA010000893.1, on the reverse strand, counting down.
ACGTTTGTCTAATAATTTTAATAGGTTACCTTAAAATTTACATCTGATTTTAATAATCATTGACCTGATGTAAACTTACATTTAATTCTAAATCACTAATTGGATCTCTGAAAATACTATATATCTAATATTTTTCTATTGGTATTACAGTTTATAGACATAGTGGAGGCCATTGATCTGATCATTTTTAATAGATGCATCAACTTGTCATAAAACATTACCAATTGTTAATTTTTTACTTTATTCTTTTTCAAACCTAAAAGGGGAAAGTAACGTGATTCACACCATTTCTTCCTTCTCGACACTAATTAAAATAGGTCATGTCCCGGTGCGACAATGATCAATCAAATCTGACACAACAATAAACGTCTTATTAGACCATATAAATATTCAAACCAAAGCTTTTTGAACAACTGTGTAAGACCTTTTATATTCAATGTTTCTTTATCACTTTAAAGATAATCCTATCAATCAAGCTTGACAGTCTTTAAAACGATTCATGATTCAGATGTACTGCTTTAAGGAAGATATATGACAATACCATTGGAGGAGTAATATACCTTGTACTCATTAAAATCAGTTCCTTTTTTCACTTACGAATTCAGATAAATCCAATAATATCTGAATGTCCAAACTTTCATCCATCTACAATAGGCTTTCGGTCAATTGATGTTTATTAGAAACTCAACAGGAACACTACTACCACTATCTCTTTCATTACTGAGCGACGTAAGAGCAACTATGTATCAATACATGCTCTTATGCGCCGGTCAAATAGGATACGTTCTGTTCTAACTAGAGTAATCTTTGCTCTGTTCTTCACTCTCAACCGAAGTGGCCTTTAAAATCAAACGGTAGAGGTTTCAATATAATAAGTATCGGGTTTAGAGAAAATGTCATGATAAGGCGCGAGGTTTTCGATTCTTGTGACTAATCAATTTCTTTCACATATATTTGTGTAATTAGGGCACGAGACGTTTATTTAAGCAAGTCAGAATCTAATACAGACCTGTCACGTAGTGGCAGCTCCGAGTCAAGAACGACGCCTAGGCAATACAGAAATTGCAATTAAGATATTCGAATTATCAAAATCTGTTACGGAAGCCTGCCTAGAGGGTAATCGGTATTGGTTGGTTCAATACTAGGGATATCAAATTATGATATTTGAGACCTTGCATAATGATTACCTATATTGATTCGAATAATGTTAATCAATTGAACTGATTAAGTAGAAAATTTGAAGCTTCAATCGTATCAGAATTTGATCCTTAAAGAAACAAAAACCATAAAGAAATCTACTATAGAGCACATGCCGATGAAAATAAAGCATTTTTGGATTCAAGCACTTGTGTAGTAATTGTACTAACGTAGTTCAAATGACTGGATTTGTACTCCTATTTTACAAATCGGTAATTTACAGTATAAAATAAAACAAAGGCAACATATTTGTTATCAACTATGCATCTTGATTGTTTGTTCGCAACATGTGTACGAAATGAAGCAGCTGAAATGTTTGCATGCATCCTTGCAAAAGAGCTTGGGGATGCAAAATACTAGCATGATTAAGAATTTTACATAACCGTAATAATGATAAAGATGAAGTCATGATAAATAATCCTGAAGAGAACATATTCGTCTTCATTTTGGCCATAATCTGGTAGAGACATTCATCCAATTTAAAAAAGACCAAACAAGTGTGATTCTTTCTGGACAACTGCAGGCAAAGTCATCTAGAGAAAGATTTCAGATGGATGATAGTCGTGAAGTTACGATAATCCACATGTCCTTCCCCCGCCCCTTCGCTATGTCAGGGACTGAAAACAATTGCTATAAAGTTCCTTATGTTTCCAGCACCTCCATATCAGAGCAATGAAATGAATACATATCAAGGTCTTTGTAATAATTCCACAACCTCACCTTCAGGTTACCGACATTTATGGCTATCGTGTTCCTATTAATGATTTCACTATCGCCCTGTCATGGTACTCCAAAGGACACCTATTAAGGCCTTTGTAAATTATTCAACAAGATCCCTCTCGAGATATTGAAATTTTTGACTTCCACTACCGCCCAGTCAGGGTACTCCAATGGACACCTATCAAGGCCTTTGAAAATATTTCAACAACCCCACGTTTAGAATGACGAAGTATATGGCTTCAATTACCGCCTTGTTAGGGCATTCAAATAGACACCTACCAAGACCTTGGTACTTTTTCCACAACCACCTTTGTAATTATTCTACTACCTTCCTCTCAGGGTACTAAAATTCATAATTATCCTGTCCCTGGTATTGATTCCATCATCATTCCTGTCACAGTAATGACATGGGTACTTTTCTAAAAACAAATAGGGGCTGTCAGTTCTATTTATATTTCATGCGCAACTTTACGCTGTATCTACAGAGTGAGGAACGCACGATTAAGTCGTGTAAGAAATAATTTTAAGATCAACCCGTTTGTAGTACATGCAGAAAGCTACATTGAACTGCCTTAAGAGGTGAGCACCAAATATTGTTGTGATTATGTCATGTAAAGACGGACTCAAACTGGCCTTACTGCCTTATTTGTCTTATGGAAAGATTGTCCCTAGCTGACCTTATAGCCCTATTCATAGTAAACGAAACAGAATAAATACAGTTTCGTTTATTGTAGGCCACTGTAATAAAGTGTCCAATGGGTCAAATGTTGTCTAAAGTTCATATTATGAAGTTTACGTGCCACTCTTTATATGTGTATGTAGTTACCCATTTCCAATGTTTACCAGTTTCATTTTTGTTTTTATCAATGTAATTACTTTGCATACAATCATAGGCCTTTGCGGTGAAAGGGGAGGTATGTACATAAAAAATAAACTTACAGTATTAGACTGTCTCTTTGAATTGGGTTTATCTTCCATACTAATGATATTACAGCTAAGCGAGACTTTGAAAATCTCTCTCTCTCTCTCTCTCTCTCTCTCTCTCTCTCTCTCTCTCTCTCTCTCTCTCTCTCTCTCTCTCTCTCTCTCTCTCTCTCTCTCTCTGTATGTATACGCTTTTGGTTTGGTTATAGTGCCCGTTCCCGCGTTTTCAGGAATTCTTAGATTTGTGTGACTACTTGATTGATTATTGGAATTCGGTGCAATGGAAATATTCCTAGCCCGAAATAATTAGCCACCAGTTGCTAGAAACGAACGTCACGAAGTCAAGTGTTAGTGAGTTTCCATGATGACATGGTTCACTTGTGGTGAATTGAGGTAAAAACCGAATGAAGTGTCCCTGTCGTACCATAGTCCTTATTAAAATCTAGTGGTTTATATAGATGGTATGACAGCAATGGCACTACCTAGAGTAAGAAACCGGTATTTAAACACAAATGAAATAAACAAGAAGGGACTCGGCAGATGCCGTTTATATCGCCATGGTGGCAAATTTGAGGCAGTTATACTGGAGTAACGTGCCTTGAACCCGTGGTTTGACTGGCCAAATGTGACGTTGGTATGGCTTCCTTTGCTAGGGTTTAGTTGTAGGGTCTCTACGGCTTTGATTGCTGAAGGTATGGAAAGTTGACGAAGAGAAAAATATATGAATAGAATGTACACGCAGGAATTCCTAAAATTAACAGCGTAAGTTATATAAAAGTGTTTAGAAATATTGGGTAAACTTAGGACTTCTAGCTGAAATCGAGCCAGAGTTTGACACCGCTCAGTTAAGCAAAGACCCTTGGTTTGCAAAAACTTGTATGTTAGTTTTAAAATTCTTTTAATTTTATTTTGTTTCATTACATTTTTTTTATTGATTATTTCCACGGGATTCGATTTTTTAGAAAGTAAATTATATCTGCAAAGACCGTAAAGCATATCATTATTTTAGCTGATCTTATAGTAAGTGATTTTGTGACCCATCACAAGTGTTGAATTGACGTTTTAGTGAGGTTTAACACTCAATATTACCGTTTTCTAGCTGAGTCGTGGAAAAATACCTTGAGAGTTTAGATGTGTTTTTGTGGTTGCTAGATAAGTTTGTTTTTGAGTTTTGCTATTCTTTGGAATTAATAATTAATTTTCTGGACAATCATTTACATGTGCTGATCTTCATCATAGTCTTGAACAAAGACATTTATTGGAAATTATTCCGATTTTTAAAGCCAGAAAATTCTTTCGTGGTACATGATATTTAAGTGGAACTTTTGACACATGAATACTGTATTCATCCGACGTCAATGTCCACCATCTTTGAACTTCCTTGGGATTCTAACTTGGATTTATTTGGGATATTATAGTGATAGGAATTATATTTTTCAATTCTGCGATTAATCTTTGGATTATGTTCAGAAACCAAGTTCTATTTATTAATTTTACATTGTTATCTAGGGAAATAAATTAGTTTTGTTAAAATGTACAAAGCTTGTCGACTTCACTCTTTTCATTTTTACTTTGAACGATCCTAGATTTGTAACAAGAACATTGGTGTTCTTGCCCCGATATATATGAATTTAAGCTAAAATATTTCTAAATGATTTAAATTTAAATTCCCGCCTGTTTTTAATTCCAAATACTCTTTTATATTTTTGATTGAAATTTTTAGCAATAACATCAGGTATTCATTGACAATGTCATCAAAAGTGAACACATTTCTTTCTAGTCAATCCCATGTTCAGTTGGACAGTCTGAAGAAAGATTTTTCTTTAAATTGGCAGAAAGATCGATCTTTCTGAAGCAAAAGCTTCCAAGCTTCCTTGACGAAATAACAAATTAAGAACATTTTGATTCAGTATTTAGTAGACAAGAATGTTCTTGATAAAAGAGCTGTGACATCGATCAGTAGATAGGCGTCAGACTCTAACATATTAGTAATGAAATTAAAAATGAAATACAATATAGAATTGGAGTTAAGGAAGCTCGAGCATCAGAAAAAGAAAGAACTAATGCAGTTACAATTTTAGAAAGAAGAGAAACAAATGCAATTAGAAGAGAACCAATTGCAGTTGCAACTTTAAAAAGATTATATAGACAGGAGAGGGAAAAAGATTAACAAATGGTATATGGATAAAGAACAGAGAAAAACATGCAATTGGTAATTCAAAACGATCAAATGCACGAACCGATGAAACAAGAGATATTTGAAAATGATTTTCAAATTAAAATGAAAGAAATGGAGCTGGCAAGTGAAAAGCACAATTTCTCTTCACATACAAACTCAAGATTTGACATTATATAAATATCAGTTTATTGTCCCCTTTTCGAAAAGAATGCGACAAATATTTTATTTATTTTGATAAAGTTCCTGAAAATTTGAAATGGCCAAGGTAAAAATAGACTCAGTTAATAAAATGTGTACTTTATGGCATAGTATGAAATATATATGTTTCGTTGTCAGAACAGCAAAGTTCTGAAGATGACTTGATTGACGAATGCATCGTAAGGGGTTATGAGTTAGTCGCTGAGGCTTATCGATAAAAATTCAGATAAAAAGAAGCTGCACAAACGTATGTTAAATTTGCAAGAGAAAAAGAGTTGTTATTTACGAGATGGTGCTTAACCAAGAAAGTTGAAGATGCTTATGAAAATCTGAAAAACTTGTATTACATGAAGATTTCAAACACTGTATCCTTTATAATATTAAAACTCGTCTTGAAGAGCATAAGCTTGAAACCTTGGTTAATACTGCTCTTGCTGCCGATGAGCATTCTTTAATTCATAAAGTTCCTGTTGTAAGTAAGATTATTACTCAGCAGTCTACTGGTATAAATGTATTTCAATCTAATATAACTCCTCCTTAAACTCAGCCTAGCACACATTTTATAATTCAAGCTTCTGACAAACTTAATTCAAATGCTTTTCTTTATCCACGTACCCTCGTGTACCAATTGCAAGAATAAAGGACACGTTATTTCTGGCTGTTTAAAATTGAAATATAGGCATCAGAATAAGATAGACCATCCACATATTATGCTATTTTACGAGGCCAAGGTCATATATTGAAAACAAAACATTTCTTGGGTCTCAAAAGTCAAGTCTGAATTTATTATGGAGAGTTATGAACCGTTTATGTCAAAGGTTTCTATATCACTCTTGGGTGGTTTTGCCAATCCTATCATTATTAAAATGTTAACAGCTACATTAGCTTTTCAGAGTCTTTTGTTTCCAGGTACTTTGTTTTTTTTTCTGAAGTTATGTTCTAATGAGTTATGACTCAGAGAATAGAGTGCGGTTTTGTTGATGTTCCTATCCATTCTGTACATTTGTCATCAGACTTAGTTTCAGGACATGTGACAGTCGGTATAGTGTTGAACCTACCCGTTTAGGCTATTCATTTGTTGATAGGCAACGACCTAGCTGGAGAGAAGGTTGTGGTTAATCCACTTGTAACTGGCGAGCCTTCTTTGGATCAGAAAGTTGATCCTATTGTAAAATATTACCCTCATTTGTACCCAGCTTATGCTGTTATTATAGCTATGTCAAAGAGCGTTCTTGAGTTTTTCTATTCTTCGGAATTTATAATTAATTATCTGGGAAACATCTTCAAGTTCTACTCTTTATCAAACTCTTGGACAAAGACATTTAGTGGAAATTATTCCGATTTCTAAAGCCAGAATATTCTTTTGTGATGCATAAAATTGAACGTAGAACTTTTGACACATCAATACGGCGTTCATCTGACGTCATCGTCCGCCATCTTTTAACTTCGATTGGATTCATTTGGGACATTTTAGTGATAAGACTTATATTTTTTTTTCAGTTCTGGGATTAATATTTGGATTATATTCACAACTGTAAGTCCATTTTCATATTTTTACTGTGTTTTCTGGGCATATAAATCATTTTTGTTAAAATTTACTAAGTTTGTTGACTTCACTTTTTCCTTTGTTACTTTGAACCCACCGAGATTTGTAACAGTTGATAACAACAATATCTATATACCGGATATACCTTTGAAATATAATGACAAGCAGCTAACTAATATAATAATAATAACACCACAAGACCTTTTTGATGTAATTAAATCTATACATAGGTGTTAAACATGTAGCATATATAAAATACATCATCATGAACTCAAAGGAAAGGCTGCATTAACAAGTATGCCACTGTGCTTTATTAACTATGTCCTTTTTAAAAATTCATTTCCATCATCATTATGGTAAATAAACTAATTACTTTGTATGAAAAAAAATGATGCAGCTATCCTTAAAACTAAATCTCTATTTTATTATTGAATTGTACTGGAAAAGGTTTGGAAAGAATCATTTTAAACAACTCCACAGTCAAATGATCTTGTATTCAAAAGATGCTCCTGGTTCTTCCGATTTAACACTATCTCATTTCATCCATATGTACCATACTACGGATAAAAATGATAAAATGTGTGGTCCTTTGCAGTGTCTATATATTAATTCAAACATATTTTGGCATAAATAAATGGTACGTAAATTAAATTGCAATGGAATTAATAGCTTTCTTATAGATTGGTACTCTTGCTACATATCAAAAAGACTCCAAAATGTTAGTATACATGATGTACTGTCGAAACAAGTATCCAGTATAATGAGGCTAGCGTATTAAATGATTATGGGCTTTGCGTTAGAGTTGTTATGATTTATTGTGTATAATAACGACATAGGGGACGATCTATTTAATGCTGCAATACTCCTTGCTTATTATAGAATAATCGGGTATTCGTCAAACGATACTTAGGAAATTGAATATTTAATGAATTACAATTGACGACTGTTCATGGTAATGGTTGGTTCACTTGAATCTAACTATAACTAATGTGATGCTTTCCTCGCATAATCTAGAGCCAGTATGACCTGAACTACAATTTTAAAAATCCTCTCTTCATTTTGGGTTGCATAAATATCTTGGAGCAATTTCAATAATATAAACATCTGGACCAAATATGGCGATATCATATGTCAGTCGACTTAAAATTTCAGATAACAATAAAGACTGCTGTCACAATAGCCTAAAAGGAAATTTAGCCACAAAAAACGGTAGAAAAATGTTTAAACACATTCGCTCCCTATCAGAATATGCTTACGTGGTATGGGAAGGATAACTACTAATTTAAATACTAATTTAAATCTAAAACGAAAGCATAGGAAAAACTATGACTGGTCTTGTTAGAAGTATTTTGTGTCGTATGATATATGAAGAAACTAGTTTAATCAAAACAGGTTACTTTCACATCATTGTATATTGCAGACTATCTTCAACAACTGGCTGTTTGAGACGAACAGGAATAATCTTAGAAAAAAGATTAATAATAATCGAATTAATGCCCGAGTTGACGTTAGTAGAAATAGGACTAATTATAATCAAATTAATACCGAATTGATGATAGTAGAAAATCATTTTTACATTCATATTATTAGGTTTGAAATCCACTTAAATATTCAATAAAAGTAAAAGTAACTGCTTCAGCAGCTTAAGGCAACACGAGCCTGCATTTTGTTTACAAAGAAAGAATCTATTTTACATTTTAAAATCGGAAACGAAATATACAGAGTTACTGAAAAGCATGTTTTTCTCCTTGGGGCATTATCTCATTGGGACATTATCAGTTTTGACATTATCAATTGTGCACTTTTGGTAATGTCATAAAAAATGCATGCCATTATATATTCACTTGCAAGAACTTGATTGAACATCGTAGTAGAACAATTCAAAAGTGTAAAGCATCTCTATATATTGATTAAGAAAGACATGATGTTCTAAATTTTTAGCTATTTTTTTCATTTTCATGTGTGTACTCTTATTCCGTTGCTGACATGTGCATTAATATAGTTTCCATTTCTCTCCATCCCATTTTTAACTCATCCATATTCCTTGAATCGTGTATGCTTCATCCATTTGTGTGGAATCAAATTAATTTAGTGCCGCTATCCATGTAAATTCCAATCGATTGTAGGAAATGTGTTTATTCAAATTTGTTCTTGTAGCCAGGCACCATTTGTTAAAATGTATGCAAAAATATGTATAAACTAAGCAAAGAACATCCTAAATAAGATGTAGATTACTGACAAACTTAGTTTGTACACTGGATTTACATATCTAAGATATACATAATGACCACCCTAGTTTGTAAAGAGTATATTTATATCTAAGATGCACTACATGACCAAACAAAGTTTGTACAGCGTATATATATATATATATATATATATATATATATATATATATATATATATATATATATATATATATATATATAAAAGATATATATATCATTACGAACTTAGTTTGAACAGTGTATATGCATAAATAAGACGTACTTCATGACCCACTCAGTTTGTGCAATGTATACATATATATATATATATATATATATATATATATATATATATATATATATATATATATATATATATATATATATATATATATATATATATATTTGTGTGTGTGTGTGTTTACAGTGTATATACATATCTAAGATGTACTTCATGACAAACTTAGCTTGTACAGTGTATATACATATCACAGATGTATATCATGACCAACTTAGTTTGCACAGTGTATATACATATTTAAAGTGTACATCAATACGAACTTAGTTTGAACAGTATATGCATATATAAGATGTATTTCATGACCCACTCAGTATGTACAATATATATATATATATATATATATATATATATATATATATATATATATATATATATATATATTTACATTGTATATACATATCTAAGATGTACTTCATGACAAACTTAGCTTGTACAGTGTATATACATATCAAAGATGTATATTATGACCAACTTAGTTTGTACAGTGTATATACATATCTAAAATGTATATCATTACGAACTTAGTTTGAACAGTGTATATTCATATATAAGATGTACTTCATGACCCACTCAGTTTGTACAATATATATATATATATATATATATATATATATATATATATATATATATATATATATATATATATATATATATATATATATATATATATATATATATATATATATATATATATATATATATATAGTGTATATACATATCTAAGTTATAATTCATGACGAACTTAGCTTGTACAGTGTATATACATATCTCAGATAAACTTCATTACAAACTTAGGTTGTACAGTGTGGATATGTAGATAAGATGTAGCTCGATAACCATCTCTGTTTGTAGAGTGTAATTACTGTAATAAATCTAAAGTATGTGCCATTGTTTTCACGTCTCCATTTCTAGAGATTTATGCAACTTGTGCGATTAATTGTTTGATTATTTGAAATCTGTACTGGGGAAATAATTTTCTGTGTGAGTAATTGGTAGTAGTAAGCGTCATTTAAAACAGTGTTGATGAGATTTCATGATTGCTTGGTTTAGTTTTGTAATGAGTTCAGTTAAGAGCCGTATAGGCGGCCCTTTAGCCATGCATTTCATTTTTAAAATCTAACTGAATTGATTAATTGTGTATCTCCATGTGAAGTATTTGTGATAGAGGCTGTTACATTGTACATTGGAATAATTAAGCAGGGATTGTTCCATTATTTGAAGACGCCTTTATTGTTGCTATAATGGTAAATATGGTGTAGAGTTTACTTCAGAAATGAGGCTTAAAATCATGAATTTACTGACCTGTGGGTAGAGAAGAAAAAAAAAATACACTTTTTTAGGTTTTCGAGTTATATTTATATTTTCACTTAGTGAAATACTGGCTGTACGATACGGAAATGTAATAAGGTTAAGCCATGCAGTTGCGATAATGGCATGCATATTTTGATGTTTGTGGTCATGTACTGATAACAAGAAAATTAGTTGTAGTCTGGGCGCGTTGGAATATTCAGTACACAACAGCTGTTGTCACGATAGCCTTGAAAATAAAAGGAAAAACTATGACGTTTAGCAGAATTGATGCCCTGGTTGGATTGGCTAGGTAAAGAGGTCTCTTTGGCTTATTACAGTAAGTATCCAAGATGTTGCTGACGGAAAATGAATACGAGTACATTCTGCAATAGGCGAGAGGATGGCATCATTTAATCCTCTTGAAAACAAAACGCTGTCGCTATACTTAATGAATGAACGAAAGTTTTAGACAATGAAATTAAATATAGTTCTGTGGGATTAAAAAATAACAGATGTATGGAATTAAATGAAGGAAAATTCAATTCTAAGGAATTAGAAAACAAAAAGATGTTCTATGTAAGTAAAATGTGCCGATTCATGAAGACGCTTTGATTTCGACCAATGGGGAGGAGCTTGAAAAGGCTAACTAATATTGCGAAAATATCTAATAACGTATGAGTTGTTTGTCTAACGTACTTGAGAACTGGCAAGCATAATACGCATCGACGTGTCAAGACTTGTCAGACTTGGGTGCCTGGGTCAAGCTCTATGGGTCTTTCATTACACCTCATGAATTTAGCAGTTGGGCATGGCCTAGAAACTATACAGAACCCCATATATAATCATACAAACTTAATATTCATGAAGAGAGAAGTCTGTGTATGCAAATGAGACGGCACCCGAGTCTATCTTATTATATCAACCCACTCACACTTAGTCCATTGCCATAGTTTTAGAACTATCGAGATTACATCCCTAGAACCTTACCTAATGAACATGAAATGTTATGTAATTTTAATTTGTGTTGTTTGTATGCTTTAATTATTAATTTTATGTTATATAGTCTGGGTTTTTGCGGGGTTCTTGACCTTGTCCAAAATGAAGTTAGTGGTATAAATAACCAGCAGCATGTATTTTGTAAACAAACATTATACATAGCTTACATTTCTCTAAGCTTTATGGATTAAACATTTAGATCGTTATTTATGACAATCATGTTAAATAAAATTTTGTTCTAGAGCTTCATATTTTCCACTTAAAAATTCATAAACACGTTGATAACTTTGAGCGTTTTATAAGGACACTGACCTATATTCTAGTTCTATTATTGTATAAAAGCTTTCTAAATATCCTGTTTTGATGAAATATTTACTCATTATTGCCTTAAAAACTGAAACGTAGCATTTTATTGTTATGTTCAGTTTTTATTTTAGAGAAATGAGATACTTCAATTATAATCCAGTGGAATTACAAAGTTCTTAATAATATTATTGGACTAAACAACAATTTGGAACTATAGTGAGTTAAGAAAAGGACAGTTTTGATTATATTATTGTAAGACATAAAGAAACTCTTAGCATATCGCAACACTATTAGAACATTAGCACGTTCTAGCACACATGCACATCAAGAAATTCATTATTTGACATTATTTGTGATACCATTGGAATTCAATTGGAACTTGTTACATTTGGTTATCGGATTAGTTGGATTATTTATGATTTAATTAACAACACTGTTTTATTTTGTTTCTAAATTTTCACTTTGTCTTTCTTGGAAATTGAATTAGTTCTTGAATTTTACAATACTTATTTTGGCTCTCTTCTGCTGCTTTGTTTAAGACCACAGAGTCGTAAGAGTAGAAATCATATACCTAAATAAAGTCTGTCTTCCTAATAAGCTAGAAAGGGCTCTCAATTGTAAGAATGTCTTCAAATTGCCATAGAACAAACAAGAATTCCAAATAAGTTTGAGTTACTAATGTGTTCATTTCACCTAAAACATATATGTGCGCATAATTGAGTACTGGTTGAAATTGCAAAACACATATACTTATATTCTTTGAAAATATACCAACAAATGCTTACAGATTGCGAAAGAAAGAATTAAAAGAGCTGGGTTTCTAACGTGAGAACTACACTATTGATCTCAGGATTTGAAGAAGTCTGGAATGACTTAAATCCTCCCAAATATCTTTCTTTTTCTTGGCTTTTAACCCCAAACTACAACAAATATTTCATTCTCACTAGAGTCTAGCAGTTGCTTGGAAAGAATCATACACGTATAAAGATGTAAAGAATTTATTCACAACCGCTTCCTATCTTAGTATAATTTATAATGACAGCCACAGAAACATTTTGCGTGAATTAGGAGATTCATCACACCTTTTAATGGTAAGATTGGTAGGCATGATGGGAAAGAACGCAATGAAAGAATGTGTAAATTGCATTCCAGCTTACATCATCTTCTCCTGCTGTCTGCCCCCCACCACCGAAAATTTATTTGCACAGAAGCTTTCTTGCCGTTATTCGTTCATCTGTGTAACTGTGTATTGTATAAGAATTATGTATTGTATTGACTACACGCTTTATGCATACGTCAAATCAATAAAACGGATCATACTCTACAGTAATTGGATATTTTGCTTTCTACTGTGCGTGTGCCAAACGGTGTGGAAAAGAAATTTATTGTGCTTAATATCTAGTTTGTCTCTCCCATCAAATAATTGCTTTTGCAAATGCCTGATCGAAATTATCAAATTGAGACATCAGAGAAAAATGTTAGGAAAGAAAGGAAGAAAAAAACAACAAAACAAATATGAAGCATTCAGAGCCAATAGCACCGTGGCAAAGGATTTATGCTGCATATGCTGGTTATTGTTTTATGCTTTCCTTTTTTATACCATTAATGTCATGCTTTTAGATTGTAACAAACAATGAGGTTACTTGAACCAGCGATGTCAAACCCTGGCGCGATTCAGCTAAAAGTCAAAAGTTTCAAAATTCCAAATACCTCTATACAATTTGAATTGTAAACTTGAAAGTCCAACGAGTCAATTATATAAACAATTTTATAATACAAGACCACAGACAACACAACTTCAAAATCGTCTATCAACCGCACAACCACATAGTTTATCTGCCTTAACTTTCCGTAATGTAGCTTCAGTATTTCACGTCGTAAAACTATATTACCCAACCAATTTAAAAAGGAAACTATTTTACCACGCATCCTTAGGCCAGTCAAGTAATAATATTTAGGCACTTTTCGCGTATAAATATGTATCACTTTTACCACCATGCCATCAATAAAAGGAGCCTGTCGACGACGGAACGGTCCCTTCTCGTTTATTCCATTATGTAATTTACTAGAATAAATACTGCACCTTAGAGTCCTACAATAAATGTATACAATTAGGTTTTAATAGAAACTTGAATTCACCAAGAGCAAACCATATCATATTCGAAACTCACTAACATTTTACTTCTTGACGATTGCTCATATTTCCTTAGGACCGACTTCCCATAATCTAACAGGTAATCACGTATTTCTAAGAAATCTTTTAAACGAAGCGATAAAAAATGCGCATAATCCAAATCTTTTAAAATATATTACCTTTCAGCTGGTTTTCATTTAGTATTCAAATATGTTTCTTCTTCAGATTTATAGCATAAAATCAATAATAATTGAAAGTTATGTGCAAATTCTTGTATTCTGCAATAGTACTAAGTACCAAGTTATGAAATATGGTTTTGCTTACAGGCATAGAGCAATATTTGCTAAACTACATGTTTTGTCCCCCTCCCGACCAGACTTTATCTCACATGGTATATATTTAATAATATTACAGTATTTCGATTCACATTTACTAAAGTTTTAAAGTCATTAAACTGAAACGCCTTCATCGGGAAAATCAAGTCTGGGAATACATGAAGATGAAGGAAAATTATTTTGATAATTCTGGTCCTTTCAGATATAAAAACTGAATCTGCTGGCGGGACCCACTAATTAAAGAAGATCTTTTTGTGTCTGGCGGCCTCACTACTTAACCAAGACTTTTTTTTACATCATTATATCCAATACGTTTCCAAAGTATGCAAAGCTTGATGCCATTCATTTTCAACGTACTTTTGTTAGAAGTACGACTATGCTCAGTAGAGATTTATGACATGTCTGTCAGCTTCTTGGCACAATGCATGCCAATATCTTAAACAACAAGGAAATAAATGTGCAAATAAACACACTGCAATTCAAAGTCATTGACAGAAATATTTCACATTTCCAGGAAGCTATCTAGCTTAAAGATTTTGTACAAAACATTGAGTGATGGCATCTCGAACAATGACCTGAAGTTTTTCATATCTGACAAGATCTATCCTATTATAACATATTATCACAGAAAATACAATGCATCCTATGAAGAGAGTTAAGTCGTATAAGATTTAAAATAGCATACCACTAACAATAGTACTGAAGTAATTTTTCTTATGACCTGAGTAATTTTGTGTCTATTATAAGTTTGTTAATTGGTATTTGTTAATTATGTTTATAAAGGAATTATAACAAATAATCAGCGCACAAAATATAGGAATATATTGTTACAGTTATCGTTGTCAACAATGTCGTAAATGATTCTTTAAGAGAAATCGTTAAATCCTTCGCTTTGTAGCACCAAGGTCAACAAGAACCTTATTAAATTGATTCATGTAAAGCAAATTTAAAATACGCTCAATTTCACGTTTACAGAATAAAAAGGTATCACTTAATTTAACCCTTTACAGACGTGTTCGTGCCAGAAATATATAATGTAATACTTTAGGTTGGAATTCTTGTAATTGGGATGAATGTTGCACATGCTTTGAAGGAAGTTAAGTCCAGAACAAAATGTACTGTCAGCTCTGATATATATATATATATATATATATATATATATATATATATATATATATATATATATATATATATATATATATATATATATATATATATATATATATATAAAGCTCTATAGACTGTTTTGTTACATCCCACAAAAATACTCAGTCAGTGCTTATAGAATATTATAATAAATTAAATGACATGATTTCGTGCTCAGCGCATTTTTTATGTTTGTATTACATGCAACAGGTTTTACTTTGTATTTTCAGCGAACTTGTAATGCCAATGCACTATGTTTTGAATAGTTAATATTAATCAATAAGAAGTTCAAATATATTAACGGCCTGAGTTATAACAGGTTCCTATTTTCATAGATTATTTCACCAAGAATCCATGCTCCTTTGTGGACTAATCTTTCACAAAGTTTGTTTTGATAATTTTAGTATACCATGTAGATTTACTTACTATGTGAATATCATTGCATAAACATTATCCCAAACTAAAGTTTCAATATGTCAACCCTCAAACGTTTCCATCTAGATTTGTTCCATTATTTTCCATTTGGATTTGGACAGACCAATCTTTTATGAAATCTTTGAAGATGGATGAAATAAGTCAATGTCTTTTATATTTAAACTATCATTCTAAATATATAGTGCAACTCAAGATAATTTGATTTTTAAACTTTCTTTAATTTCATAAAAATAATATAAATTAAAGTACATTAAACTTTTAGAGACACTAGTTAATGATAAGAAACTGTGCGGTTTTGACGTTGTAATAGTTTTTAAGCACAAACTCTCGATGTAATTTGAACTTAATCTGAACTTTGAACTTAAGGGAGAATTTATCTTCTACCCAGACCAGAGGTATGTCAGCATATATCGTGTTCAGTGCGTCCTCGTCATTATCAATCTGTAATTTCTCTTTTTGGAGATAAAGGATGCAAACAAGGAGGCAGGAAAGGCTCATGCATTGATCATTTCCAATTAACTCATAGGAATATCTATGAAGCAAAGTCTCCCCATTGGGATCTTCATATATAAACACCATACTTGCACTAATACATATTTCTGCATTATTTTATTCTCTTATACACCATTGTGTTTTGCAATGAAAACTATTTAATAAAATGGTAAACATTAGAAGACGGAAAAGAAATGGTTACAGCTCATTTCTCTTAATAAATAGACGCTTCTTGGTATCACGTGTCTTTCAAACCTTGATCGTTTGAAGATAATCTTCGGTTTAACATTTTAATCTGTAGATTGCAGACTCAGTGAGACAGACATAATACAATTTCTGAGCATTTCTTACTTGCCTGAGCTGACAAAGTTCCGTAACCAGAACATGCTGAATACATTTGTCCTCTGACTAATTGTTAATGAACATATCAAAATAAATGTCGCATCTATTTCTCTTTCAAGAACAGTACTTTGACGACAACTAAATACATTGATTGTTACATGTGTTTACAAATAACCGTAGCCCTTGCAAATTTTTGATATTACTTGGAAGCGTTGCAGGAAGGTTTGTAAGGAATGCAATTTACTTTAATTTCATGCCTTTGTAATTCGCCATAAAAATGATGATGCTCAAAATGTATGAACATTCTTAATCTTTTGTAGGTCATGTCAGAATGGTGCAGGTTTATAAGGTGTTATATTTATACTTACGAGTATATTACTTATTAATTTGCTTCCATTTTCTACTGAACAATTTTTATCTTTAGCAATAATTTCAATAAATTTACAAATATTATATTTATGCAAAATGTGACCTATTGGAGGTAAAGCTTTTCTGTTTCTGTTCTGAGACTAACACGATCTCTATGAGAATTTAAAGATTTTCGACGGTAAACACTACAAAGCTCATATCAGAAATTAATCCTCAATGAATGCTTGTCTATTTACTGGAATGATTGGAGAATTGATTCGCAGCCTGTGTTCAAGAGTCTGTCCACTTCAAGCTGATAAGCTACTGTTTTTCCCATCTTCATATTTAGACAAGAGTGAAAATGAAGCATAGGAAACGAGGGGCTACAATATTGTGGTGCCCTAAAAGAAAGTATGCGATGTACAACGTGATAATTCGTATCTATTATGTTTTATAAACGTTACAATCACATTCTTCAGTTAATATATATATATATATATATATATATATATATATATATATATATATATATATATATATATATATATATATATATATACATATATATATATACATATATATACACATATATATATATATATATATATATATATATATATATATATATATATATATATATATATATATATATATATATATATATATATATATATATATATATATATACCTTGCCCAGGCTTGCGCCCTGGAGAGGACACTCCAGCTTCGCTTCGCAGCGTTAACACAATACGGGAAGCAACAGTTACCGGTTATAAGTAACCACTTGATTGGTGTAGAGTTAGACGCCAGGGGATTCTTCTGACGGTGGGAGAGACCAACAGATCTCATTGGACAGCTATCGCCCGCCTCAAGCTAAGCAGCCCCCATCCAATAAGGTGCCGTCCCGCCACAGCTCGCCTGCCTTGCTGGGTGCGCAGGGCTTAAGATACGTGAGTACCTGATAAGCGGGCTGCAACTACAGCACCAGGAAAAACATACGAAAAACAAGGAAATCACAATCCTCAAGCTAGGTACCTGGAACGTCCGGACTATGCTGACAGGGCTTTCAGAGGATCTCCAGGGAATCAGTGATGTTCGAAAGACTAAAGTCATCAACGACGAACTTGCAAGACTCCATGTCAATATCGCCTCACTTCAAAAGACACGGCTACCAGATTCTGGGGCCCTCAGAGAAAAGAACTACACGTTCTTCTGGCGAGGAAAAAGCTCAGACGAAGTTAGGGAGTATGGTGTTGGTTTTGCTGTCAGAAACTCTCTGCTGGCTATGATAGAACCCTGCCAACAAGGAAACGAAAGACTGCTATCTCTTCGCCTCCACACCACAACCGGTCTAGTTAATCTCTTCAGTGTTTACGCTCCCACACTCAGTGCCACCACAGATACCAAGGATGCATTTTACAACCAGCTCGACTTGCTCATCGACAATATTCCAAAGGAAGAGAACTTAATATTACTGGGTGACTTCAACGCTAGGGTGGGTGCCGATCACGACTCCTGGCCTTTGTGTCTCGGTAAGTTTGGCATTGGGAAGATGAATGAAAACGTGCAACGTCTATTAGAAACGTGCTCGTTCCACAAGCTCAGAATCACCAATTCATTTTTTCAGACAAAACCACAGCACAAGGTGTCTTGGAGGCATCCCCGATCCAAACACTGGCATCAGCTGGACTTGAGTATCACAAGACGTTCAGCCATGAAGGGTGTGCAGATTACTAGTACATTCCACAGCGCTGAGTGCGACACCGATCACTCTCTAGTCTGCTGTAAATTTAAGCTTCAACCAAAGAAGATCCACCACTCTAGGCAAGTGGGTAAACCACGCATCGATGTGAGCAAGACGTCATATCCAGACAAGGCTGAAGAATTCACTTACGCCCTCTCCAAGGCGTTCAGTTCAGAACCTCCCTATGGCAGTGCCAAAGAGAGATGGGACAACATCAGAGATACTGTGTACAGTACAGCCACAAGAATCTTTGGTAAGAAGCAGACAAAGAACAATGACTGGTTTGACGCCAATTAAGCGACACTCATGCCAGCAATAGAAGTGCGTTGCAGTGCCCACCTGGAATTCAAGCGTTCTCCCTGCGTGAGGACAGTATATTCATATAGGTCTACCAGAAGCAAAGTGCAGAGGTTAGCACGGCAATGCGCTAATGAATACTGGCTTCTACTCTGTCAGAGCATCCAGTCAGCAGTAGATAAAGGAAACATCAGAGACATGTATAATGGCATAAAGAAAGCAATGGGTCCAACGAAAAAAGTGATAGCTCCACTTTAGTCTTCTGCAGGAGATATCATTCATGACAAGGGCAAAAAGATACAGCGCTGGGTGGAGTACTACTCCAAACTGTATTCCAGAGAGAATAACGTGACCAACAATGCCCCCAACGCCATTGAAAACCTCCCTTGTTTGACCAAACTGGATGAGAAACCTACTGAGACAGAATAACGCTGACATTAGAGAAACTGACCACAGGTAAAGCCCCAGGAAATGATGGTATCTCAGCAGAAGTCATCAAATGTGGCGGCGGTGTGCTGTTCAGACACCTTTATGATCTTCTCTGCCAGTGCTGGGATGAAGGTGCAGTGCCTCAGGACATGAGATACGCCAACATCATAACCCTGTATAAGAACAAGGGCGACAGATGTGACTGCAACAACTTTAGGGGCATATCACTTCTCAGCATCTTGGGTAAAGTCTTCGCTAGAGTCATCCTGAACTGACTGCAGACGCTTGCCGACAGAGTGTATCCAGAGTCTCAGTGTATGTTCCGCGCAGAGATGTCCACAATCGACATGATCTTCTCCATCAGGCAACTGCAGGAGAAATGCAGGGAATAACACAAACCCCTCTTCCTTGCTTTTTATAGACCTCACAAAAGCATTCGATCTTGTCAGCAGAGATGGACTCTTCAAAATCCTGTCAAAGATTGGATGCCCTCCAAAGCTGTTAAGCATGGTTCAGTCCTTCCAGGAAGACATGAAAATCACAGTGCAGTATGATGGCTCATCGTCCGAACCATTCAATATCCACAGTGGAGTGATACAAGGCTGTGTCCTTGCCCCCACGCTCTTTGGCATCTTCTTCGCTGTCCTGCTTAAGTACGCCTTTGGGACGTCCACAGAAGGGATCTACCTGCACACGCGTTCAGACGGTAGACTGTTCAACCTAGCACGACTGCAGGCAATGAGCAGAGTAAGGAAAGCAACCATTAGGGACATGCTCTTTGCAGATGCTGCTGCTATAGTCACTTACACAGAAGCTGAACTACAACGCCTGATAGACCGCTTTGCTAAAGCATGTGATGAATTCGGGCTGACCATCAACCTAAAGTAAACCAACGTGATGGCTCAGGACGCAGACCCTCCCAGCATAACCATTAACAACTACAAACAAGAAGTAGTCAGTGAGTTCACTTACCTTGGCTCTACCATCACGAACAACCTCTCACTCGATGCCGAGCTCAACAAGCGGATTGGTAAGGCGTCAACAACTCTCTCTCGATTGTCGAAGAGAGTGTGGAACAACAACAAGCTGACATTAAACACTAAGGCCACCGTGTACCGTGCCTGCGTGCTTAGCACTCTTCTGTATGCCAACGAAACTTGGACCCTGTATGCCTCTCAGGAGAAACCACTAAGCGCCTTTCACATGCGTTGTCTCCGTCGCATACTTGGGATCACCTGGAGCGATCGTGTGACAAACAACGAGGTGCTTCAACAGGTGCCAAAACTCTCAGCATGATCACACTCCTCTGCCAGCGTCGTATCAAATAGCTGGGCCATGGGCATCGAATGGATGATGGACGTTTCCCCAAAGACCTTCTCTACTCTAAGCTTGCTTCAGGCAGAAGATCAATAGGACGGCCACATCTTCGCTTCAAGGATGTCTGCAAGCGGGATATGAAAGCTCTTGGTTGTTGTTGTTGTTGTTGTTGTTGGGCTTAACGCCATTTTCAGCACATGATAGGCTATTCATGGCGGCCAGTATTAATGGTGGAGGAAGAAACCGGGAAATCACCGGAAAGAACCACCAACCCACGAGAAGCTACTGGCAAGCTTTCTCACATATCCACATGCGCCGAATCCTAGACTCGAACTCACGCAGACAGAGGTGAGATGGCAGTGATCGAAAGCTCTTGGAATAGAGGTCAACACCTGGGAAGGGCTTGCCCTCGACAAGTCCAGCTGGCGTCATGCTCTGTACACAGGTCTGAAAGCCAGCGATGAAAAGTTACAACAGCTTGCTGATGAGAAAATATCTCAGAGGAAGAGGTTGCAGTTCCAACCAAGACCTGATCCATACTTCAAGTGTAGCAACTGCAGCAAGGATTGCCACTCCCGTGTGGGACTTTATAGTGTGTGTGTGTGTGTGTGTGTATTTAATGAGAATTTTTCCGCATAGCTAGAATGTATAACCATTCCTTTATTTTAACGTGACTTATTCAATGGTATGCAGACAGTGCTGATAATAATTGCCGTAAACAATTGCCGTCGACATGTTACATTTGTTTTATGGCAATGATGATCTATATTTGTCACTAAATCACCTTATAAGTTTTACTTTACCATCACATGTGCAATAAATTAAACACCCCATGATTATTACTTTAGCTTAACATGAGTAATGCATTAAAATACCCCATGATTATTTCTTTACCGTAACACGAGCAATGCATTAAAATATCCCATGATTATTACTTTACCGTAACACGAGTAATGCATTAAAATACCCCATGATTATTACTTTACCGTAACACGAGTAACACATTAAAACACCCATGGTTAATATTTTACCGTAATACGAATAAAAGACACATGATTATTACTTTACCGTAGCTCGATTAATATATTAAAATACCCTTTGAGTATTACTTTCCCGTAACACGTGTAATACATTAAAACAACCTATGATTTTTAATTCATTGTAACACCAGTAATATGTATGCATATAGTCTACTGAATGGATGCGTACTTTATACAAATTAAAATTTTCTTCAGGGAGTAGATATAGACCAAATATAAAGACTGTGAGATCTTTCAGTGATTTTAATTCAGTGACAACAATACTACCCTTTAGTCCTGGACTGAGTAGGTCAAGTTGTTTTTAATTATAACGGATACTCCACTTCTTCGATCGTTCTTAATTAAGTATTCAGTGTTATCAATTTTTGTACAAAATACATAATCACTCTGTAATTCATCTATAAATTTGCTTGCTTGTTTAGTCAGTTGGCGTCCACCTATACTGACAGTGTGTTCACTAATCACAGCCATATTACATTCTAAATTCCTGAGACGTAAAGCAGAGGACATACTTTTTCTGGTAAGTTGTTGTTATTGGATTAACGCCATTGTCTGCACCTGCTAGGATAGGATTAGCGGCCGTATGGTTAGCAAAGGACGAACAATAGAAAACCTAACAAACACCCGCCAAAAGACCGCTACTGATGAACTTTTCACATACCTGCACGCCATTAGAAACCACGTGGACAGCAGTGAGAATTTAGTCGTCTGCAATGGCGAGCAGCTTGAACCAATGCGCCCTACTAATTAATGGTGAGACTGTAGTGATGCATAAAAAAACAATATACACCAGCCAGTGATATTTCAGAATTCATTAGTGACATTTGAGTTAACATATTTTGTACACAGGAAATACACGTACAATAATTAAAGAGGATTACTAAACTCCGTTGTTTCTTCGTGATTTGCTGACGCAAAACTGTGATACATATGATTGTGATTATAATCATTTACATAATTTCGGCCATTATCATTATCGTCACAGTTTTAGTCATTGCCATCATGGTCACATTATTGGTCATGATCATCATGGTCACAGCATTGGTCCTGATCATGATGGACACATTATTGGTCATAATCGTCATGGTGACAGTAATGGTCATGACCATCATGGTCACAGTATTGGTCATGATCATGATGGACACATTATTGATCATAATTCTCATGATCACAGTAATGGTAATGACCATCATGGTCGCAGTAATGGTCATGATCATCATAGTCACAGTATTGTTCATGACCATCATGGTCACATTCTTGGTCATGATCATCATAGACACAGAATTGGTCAAGATCATGATGGACACATTATTGGTCATAATCGTCATGGTGACAGTAATGGTCATGACCATCATGGTCTCAGTATTGGTGATGATCGTGATGGACACATTATTGGTCATAATCGTCATGGTGACAGTAATGGTCATGAACATCATGGTCACAGTATTGGTCATGATCATGATGGACACATTATTGATCATAATTCTCATGATCACAGTAATGGTAATGACCATCATGGTCGCAGTAATGGTCATGATCATCATAGTCACAGTATTGTTCATGACCATCATGGTCACATTCTTGGTCATGATCATCATAGACACAGAATTGGTCAAGATCATGATGGACACATTATTGGTCATAATCGTCATGGTGACAGTAATGGTCATGACCATCATGGTCTCAGTATTGGTGATGATCGTGATGGACACATTATTGGTCATAATCGTCATGGTGACAGTAATGGTCATGAACATCATGGTCACAGTATTGGTCATGAGCATCATGGACACATTATTGGTCATAATCCACATGGTCACAGTATTGGTCATAATCGTCATACACAAAGTATATGTGATTTTCACTGTGATAAATAACATACTTTGGAAATCCTGTTTGTACGCAAAAACTGTATGATTTTCACTATATGATAAATGGAAGACTTTGGAATGGAAATACTGGTTGTACACAAACTGTGTGTGATTTTCACTGTATTATAAATGACATACATTGGAAATCGTGTTTGTAAAAAAAGATGTTATTTTCACTGTGTGATAAATGTCAGACTTTGAAAATCCAGTTTGTATACAAATGCAATGTAATTTTCACTGTGTCATAAATGGCAGACTTTGGAAATCCTGTCTGTATGCAATAGCTGTGTGATTTTCACTGTATGATAAATGGCAGACTTTTGAATTTCTGTTTTTACGCAAAAGCAGTTTGCTTTTCACTGTATGATAAATGTGAGACATTAGAATTCCTGTTTGTACACAAAATAATTTGCTGCTTATGTTTGCTTTTGAGGATTTATTATGGATTGACATTGAAGGGCTTCAAGGTGCTACTTTTCTTTCTTTTGCATATTAATAAATCCCACAGCATATACTAGAGACTAATAATAACAAAAGAATGCCCATAAATATTTCCAAAATTTTAATATATGTATGTATGTATGTATGTATGTATGTATGTATGTATGTATGTATGTATGTATGTATGTATGTATGTATGTATGTATGTATGTATGTATGTATGTATGTGTGTGTGTGTGTGTGTGTGTGTGTGTGTGTGTGTGTGTGTGTGTGTGTGTGTGTGTGTGTATGTATGTATGTATGTATGTATGTATGTATGTATGTATGTATGTATGTATGTATGTATGTATGTATGTATGTATGTATGTATGTATGTATGTATGTATGTATGTATGTATGTATGTATGTATGTATGTATGTATGCATGCATGCATGCATGCATGCATGCATGCATATATATATATATATATATATATATATATATATATATATATATATATATATATATATATATATATATATATATATATTGATTAGCATTAACGCAAATAACCTCTCCGACTTTAATATTTTATACGTATAGGTACGCATTATGGAAAGAGATTTTATCATAATTCATACTAATTTTCTTTTGTACTATAACTTTGTGTCAGACACTTTCCTGTATGATATGATGACAATCCTACGTAGTCCAACACTTTATTTTATGGAATGATTTGAATCCTACTTAGTTAAAAACCTAAATGTATGATAAGAATGAAAATCCTACTTAGTCCAACACTTACAAGTTTGGTATGATGATAATCCTATTTAGTCCAACACTTAAGTGTATCATATGAATGAGGATCCTACTTAGTCCAACACTTAAGTACATGGTATGAATGAGGATCCTACTTAGTCTAACAATTAAGTGAATGTTATGAAAGATGATCCTACTTAGTCCAATACTTAGGTGTATGGTATAATGAGAATCCTACTTAGTCCAGCACTTATATGCATGGAATGATGGGAATAATACTTAGTCCAACACTTAAGTGTATTGTATGATGAGAATTCTACTTAATCCAAAACCTAAGAGCATGGTATGATAATAATCCTACTTAGTCCAACACATAAGTGTATGGTGTGATGTTTTAGTCCAATACTTAAGTGTATTTTATGATGAGGATCCTACTTAGTGCGACACTTAAGTGTGTTTTATGACGAGAATCCTAGTTAGTCCGACACATAAGTGTATTTTATGATGATAATTCTACTTAGTCCGTCACTTAAGTTTATTTTATGAAGAGAATCCTACTTAGTCCGACACTTAAGTGTATTTTGTGATGAGAATCCTACTTAGTCCGATTCTTAAGTATATGATGTTTTTGTCCAAGACATAAGTGTATGGCATGATGAGAATCGCAATTATGAGCAAACATGGCAAATTATTACACTCTTTTAGCTTTATGTCTTTTTACTCTGTGTGTGTATGTGTGTGTCAGTGCATGTATATGTTATCATCACATTTCTTAGTCTTTTTATGGTAGTTATTATCACATTTCTCAATCCATATGTGGCATTTATCATCTCATTTCTCAATATGTATATGGTATTTATCATCACATTTCTTAATCTGTATGTCGTATTTATCACCACATTTCTTAATCCATATGTAGAATTTATCATATTTCTCAATATATATGTAGTATATATAATTACATTTCTCTATTGATCAAAACACATGGTGCACTTCGAGAATGATGAATATATACTTTCATACTAAAAAAAAATAGATTATACATAATAAATATTATCTGCTCACTTTTGAGTACTTGGGGATTTTGAAAGTGTATAAATGTTTTGGATTATCTTAGACTAAAAAATATCATAAATTGTTTGGAAGATGCGCATTTTACAGAGAATAACGTTTAATATATAATATAACAATGGTGTTATCAATGCATTCTAAACTACTACATCTCAGACTCTAGAAGTTAGTATTATATTCAGTAATAGGAATTTGAATGATAAAAATAAATTAAAAAGAACTATAATGGTGATTCGATTGAATTGGATATTCAGATTTGTGAAATGATCTTTAATTGAAGAATATGGGCTAAATTATAATTGTCTAGATTTTTAAAACAATATAAATGATATTCAACAGGAACATGAAAATGAGTCTTTTCTTATATGTGGGGACATTAAAGAGGAACATGAAAATGAGTCTTTTCTTAAATGTGGGGACATTAAAGAGGAATATGAAAATGAGACTCTTGTTATATGTGTGGACTTTAAAGAGGAATATGAAAATGAGTCTTTTCTTAAATGTGGGGACATTAAAGAGGAATATGAAAATGAGTCTCTTGTTATATGTGGGAATTTTAACTAGGTTCAAGATCCAGAGGTGATTCATATACTTTTAGAATTGTAAATACCCTTAATGGTAAAAATGCATTATGTATAAAATTAACGATTGGTCTTGCTGATTTATTTAAAGCAATAAATTCATGATTGAAGAGATATAATTTGAGAATAAAAGCCCTTTAAAACAAGCTAAACTGGATTTCTTTATTTTTTCTGAATACCCTATGCCAAACGAAGGAAGAGTGACAACTGAACAAATTGATAGGTCTGACCACTCCATGATAATATTCTATTTGGGTTGAAATAATTTCAAAATAAGTTTGTGTAAATTTAATAACAAATTAAAGTACGCTTATTGTTTTCTCCGTTAACATTCATTGTCCGAATCGAGCAGTATTTTTCAAGACTACTCGCTACATGCTGCACGTCACGTATTTCTTAAAATAGTATGGTACTATAGGAACTACTTTGTGAACGAACAATGTACGTTAATGTAGTACATGTTTTAGCTTGTGGTTTAGCACATTTTTGTGGATGAACTAAACAAGCTGTTTCATCTATTTGAAAGTGGAGATGATAAAGTAAACGATGTTGACTAGTTTACTGAGTCACAATTGAAACTTTGAAACAAGCAAACGAATGAACGTGATAGAACCAATGTCCACAACAGATGTGAGAGTCGCAGCAATTGACAATTCCATACTGATCATTCGAATAGTCATTATATATATATATATATATATATATATATATATATATATATATATATATATATATATATATATATATATATATATATATATATATATACGTTAATTGTAGCAAATGCAATGGTTCAGATTATGACCAGTGCACTTTTGGGTCTAAAACATATTGACTGAGACCAATCGCTATTGCACATCCATCCGAGACATACCATTTAATAAGTAAGTTAAAACACTAAATTCGATGACAAAATGCAACAAAAGGTTTTGTTTGGATAGTATAAGCATCGGAGTCAATAAGCAAAGACGACGAAGTCCGCTAGCTAAATACTCTGTTACATAGTATCTGCTTTGCACCTTTCTACGTTTTGATATTTTGTTACAATTGTTAAGCTAGCGAAAGAAGTCCTAGCTGCTTTCTCTCCAACAGCGAACATGTAGGTGACAGGGCATTAGTATGTCTTCTTTAGCAGATATTAAGTGACAGGGCATTCGTATGTCGTCTTTAGCTGATATTAAGAATGACAATACAATTTACTTTCTTATTTCAGTAAATCCGAATGACATGAACATAAACATATATACAGTTGACTCATCTGCTCACATCACACGGGATTGACCAAATATATCCAGTCTATCACAAGCAAACAAAGCACTAATTAACTAATAACTTCAATTTATACGGCTTTTTGGAATCCTTCCAATCCTCTACTGAAGTAGAAAACTTCTTTGCGAGATTTTCATGAATCCAACTTAACATTGTCGGATTGGAAAGAAAGCATGAACTACATTGTCAAATCATTTTCATTTCTTCAAAGATTGTGATGTGATTTGATTATGATTTTAACGTAACTTTAAAGAATTTCAGTCATATCGATAAGATGTCTGCAGTGTGGTAGTTTATAGTGATGTTTAGCACTGAATCATCATGCCGCAGATATATAGTTTGATGTCCCACCCAGTCACATTATCCTGACACCAGGTCGACTAGTCCTAACACTAACCTTTTAATGCTGTGTGTCAAGCGAGGCAGCTGTTAGTACCATTTTTGGAAGTCTTTGGTATGACTCGACCGTGGATCAAACTCACGACCTCCCGCTCCAAGGAGACGCTCTAACCACTAGGAAACCAGAGCGGTTTCTTCAAAGATTAAAATTGCTGTAGGTGACTGAATTTACATCATTGAGCATAAGGTTTATGTTTCAAGATTTATCTAAAGGTGACTTTACGATAATATATATATATATATATATATATATATATATATATATATATATATATATATATATATAAAAAGAATACAATTCATATGGCGAATAACAACCCTTTCAAGCGCACTGGACCCAACAAGGGATCACGTGTGTCAGTGTGTCAGGGATTGATTAAAATAGATGCAATAAACTGACGACGAACAGTGCGAAACTAGTAACTAAATACAAAACATATATACGATAAACAAATAAAAACAGAAACGTTGCTTGTAAACATATATATATATATATATATATATATATATATATATATAGAGAGAGAGAGAGAGAGAGAGAGAGAGAGAGAGAGAGAGAGAGAGAGAGAGAGAGAGAGAGAGAGAGAGTTCTTCTAGCTAATGTTACATGTATCTATAATTTCCGTACATTTTATTCATGACCTTAAATTGCAGTGATAGTAGTAGGGGCAAACAAGGTTATCAGCTCAAACCCTATTTTTACCCCTCCAAACAAATACAAACGATGTCCAAAACTCCAAACCCCACCCCATTTCTACAAAAGATTTGCAAGGTTTCTAACACACAAGGTTATCATTTCAAACCCCACTTTTGCCTCTCTCTCTCTCTCTCTCTCTCTCTCTCTCTCTCTCTCTCTCTCTCTCTCTCTCTCTCTCTCTCTCTCTCTCTCTCTCTCTCTCTCTCTCTCTCTCTTTGTTATTACAGTGTTAGTGAATCCAGGTAAAGATGTGATCGATATCCAGGTAAGCTAACACAAACTCAGTCATTATACAACAAAAGGTGGTAGCCTACGTAACCTGTCCTGTATTTTTACACAAGTACAGGTATTGGTATGATACCACGTTATCGGTGAATCATCCAGGTAATCTCGCGTCATACAGAGGTTGGTGCACCAATGAAATCTCATAATATTCACACGTGATCGCCAGTGTATAAATGAACTATAGATTCTTAATTGCGCAGTAGAGACGGCTTTCACAATGTAAACAGCGGAAATTAGAACGTATTGGCGGTAAGTGGTATTATTTTATACCTCATTACCAACGATTATTGTTTCAATTGTTGATATTTGATTTTACTACTGTAGTCATTTGTCACTGTTAAATTTTTCAAACATTATTTCTTTAGTTTAGATAAAATTTCAGTCGGAAAAGATAATGTCAAGTATAGATCTACAAGTTTAGCCTCAATATTTTCCAAGTGGCTGTTAGTCATCGGTTTACTTGGATTTTATACCGCAACTAGGTATCATAGGTATCAGTTTACAGGTAGTGAAACAAGGATGTTATTACCTCAAACGTGATCACCGGTGTGTAAAAGACCTGTATATTCTTATTACGCAGTACAGCGTGACGATTCTAGTTAACATGAGCAGGGCGGAAATTAAATTACGCATTAGAACGAAATCGAGGAAGGTAAGTGATATTATATCTTAAGTTTAGATAAAATTTTATGTTATATCATACTTCTTTTGATAATTTTTTCATACTTGCTAATCCTCATTGGTAGAATGTCTGTTAACATATTGTCAATAATGCGAAATTCACGTAGGTAAGACCGTATCTGATCAAGTGGTTTCTTGTAAGTTATAAAAGACGCTAGACAGCCATGCTGTTTTATTAAAAGTTTGGGTTCTACTTTTTTACACGCCGCTGTAAGGGAAACACCACACCGGATATGATTAACAAAAACGGATTTAATGATGCCCCACTTGAAATTATACCAGAACTGGTCATTAACAACGTCAGATATGATATTACTCGAAGGATCTTGTTGTAACCTTTGTAACATATTTTAAGGCAACAAAGTTTTTTGTGATAATATGTGTAGTATTGTCTTAGTGCGTCCATATCCTGTACTGGAATATCTTATGAAATATGATTGAAATCAACTATACTTCTTTTCATTATAATATTTGTTTACATAAGCCCCAGGCTTGGTAGTAGTAGGTAATTATGATAATTCAGCTATAAATTCCAAAAACCAATGATAATCGACTTTGACTAGAATTGTATTAACCGGTTCAAGTGTAAATTCTTCTTCAGTACCTTTTAATAATACTATATATACAGTTCCAGAAGAAATATCCAAATTATTACGCAATGGAGATCTGGTAAATATATTAAAAAAATTCAACGCTAACCACTGACAATCTATACACACCAGCAACCTCTGCAGTGTATTTGATAGAATTTTTTTGCTTTGTCCATGTACCAGATCCAGAAGTAACAGGATACACAATACTATTAATCTGTTTGTGAGGAATTTTAATCATACTCGTTTTCTCAACAATACTAGGAATTCCACTAATAATATCATTGAGTTTTGTGTTAATATCATTGAGTTTTTTGTTAATATTAGCGAGCGTAATGCCAACATTTGATGGATTTTCAAAACAAATAATCTTTAAGCGTGTTTTTTTTTTTTGCTGCGAAAACTTAAAAACGTATTCACATGACGGGTAAATTCAGTTTCGATATTGGCTATTACATTACTGATTGGAATCTGTTTATCATCGACATATTTTTTGTTTACAGCATCAAAATCAGACACGGGTGTTCTTAGTTCAATAATGGCAATATTGTTCATATTGAGAAATGCACGCATCATACAATCATTGACTGACATGTACTTTGATTCCTGATCGTCGACGTATTTCTTAGTGGTAGCGTCACGGTCCTCAGTTGGGTTCCCAAGGTAAGTAATCTTGTTCTGGTTCATAACAATGTTCCAACATAATAAATCACCAGCTTTTTTAACAAAATCATTTACTGACTTACCAGAATCTTGTATCTTACCTCGATTGTTAAAAGTAACGATATTATCAGCAACCGCAGCAGGATTTCGTACAAGTACATCTTTACATTACTCGTCTTTAATCGTCCTTCTTTGTCCTGGAAAATGACGACTTCATTTGGATCTACACTGGCAACATTTAGTAAATTATTGATTTCATTTTTGAGCTGATCAAGAGTTGCATACTTATACATATATATATATATATATATATATATATATATATATATATATATATATATATATATATATATATATATATATATATATATATATATATATATATGTATATATATATATATATATATATATATATATATATATATATATATATATATATATATATATATATATATATATATATATATATATATATATCACCTTGATAACCTTCTGTGGATAAAACTCCTGATAGTGTTCCAAATTTTGTATAGTAACTCATTATTTACTGTCCTACATACAATTATCAACACTAGTTTAGTATTTTAAAAAATGGCTAAATCGTCGATATTAAACTTTGATACAGAGAGATTGGTGAAGCATAAACACAACAATGAACATCCTGATTGTCATTATCTTATTGTTGGGCGAACTGGATCGGGAAAAAAAACAAATATGCTTATGAACTTGCTTCTTGGTAATAATTTTAACTACGATAGAGTTTATATTTACACAATTAATTTACAGCAAGATAAATACGAGTTATTAAGCGAATATAATAATATGTTTCTTGATGATCTTAAGGCTGGTGAAATTTTTTTTTATCATTAGGCAGCCAGAAGATCTTATTCCAGTGAGTCAACTTGGTGCAGATGAACACAAGATATTAGATTTTGACAATATTCCGCTAAATAACATGAGATGAACAAAAAAAGATAGTATTTCTCACTGTCACGTACCAAACAATGAAATTCTGTTTATCTTGCTCAAGGTTTTTATAATGTTGACAGATTTATTCGGCGAAATACAGTTTGTTTTATATTATTTCAAGGACTGGACAATGTTGACGTTAGAAATATTGCAAGCCACCAGTGCGATGACGTAACAAAAAGATAAGTTTATTGAACTTTATCGTAATGCTACAAAAGATAAATACAACTTTTTCTTATTTGATAAACTTACAGATGATCCAACTAAAATGTTTCGCTGTTGTATTAACACTTACTTACAGTAAGGGGTTTCAATTTTATACCCTTTATAATAATAATAATGGACAAACGAGCAAGATATAGAAAAAATATAGAAGATCTTTAAAAAACTTGCTCAATCTCAGGCATTACTGAGGCAAAAAGCACAACAAGAATGACGTGGACAAGTAACTGCGTCAGAAGCAACAGCTACAATTTTCAAGTCAGTTACTGAAGCACTATTAGATAAACAACCTGAAACTAAACCACTTTTAGAAGAAGAACTTAAGCAACTGCAAGAAAAGGTTTTGTTGGAATTGATAAAGAAAAACAAGAAGCAGCTGCTGCAAAAATTGTTACTAGATCTGATGAGGAAAGAAGAAAACTAACTGAAGCACATACAGCAAATATAGCTGAACCCACTGCTAGACAAGCTGAAACAGATCGTTTGATAAATAATCCGCTGAAACTTGAGCGAAGATTAGCAGAGTTAACAACACTAGGAATAAAAATTATTATAACAAATTTATCAGGAGAAAAAAAAGATATCAAAGAGGAGCAACAAAGAGTCGGCGATTTTACTGTAAAGTATATGGAAGTTGGAGAGCAAAGTCTTCATTTTATAAGAAGAACAAATAATACGATATATCCTAAAGAACATGATGATTTTATAAAGAAAGAAAATATAAAAGATATTGATAATATAAGCAAGTTGACTGATGCCGAATATCAAGCATTAATCAATAAATTAGATGAAATAATAAAAGACGGAGTTACTGCTAAAGATGAAATTAAAATTAACACGTTCAGAGAGATTGAGAATATGCGTCCACTTTATGATAGAATGAGATATGGTGTTATTGCTTTCATGTTTAAAAAACAGCAGAAAATAGTAGACAAAAACCTTTTGGTAGCGGGTGAAGTTTTAAAAGAAAATTTGATACACTCTATAAACTCGTGTAGAAAAAATAGACAAGTTAAAACAGGAACTGGTGTAAAAATATTTACATCAACTACTGAAATGATAGGTAGATTAATGTTATTAATATCATCAAAAGAAGCTGGGAATGAAAGTGTTGAACTTTCTAATATAATTATAGACATGATTGATAATCTAAGATCGAGCGCATTATTAACATCTGACGAATATGAAACTTTACACCGCGACTTAATTTTGTAAAATGATCTATTATAAAAGAAATGAAAATAACATTATTGCTAAACTCTAGTGAGTCTGCAATAGATAGCGCAATTTTTTCAGTAAATTTTATTCCTCCTATACAACTAGATCCTGCAAAACAGTATGATATTGGATTAATCTCTTGTAAGTGCTAGAATGCTATGCCTAACGTGAAAACTAATTTTAACGATGATCAGTATCTACAACAGAAAAATAAAAATTCCACAAGGAGCTTATAATATTACTGATCTAAACAGGACAATAAAAGAGCTTATAACAAAAGCTGGCGGTGTGGCTGATAATTTTGAGTTGGCAGCGAATTATAACACATTGCGAGCTAGGATAACTTTGAAAAATATATTAATCAGTCTTGACCCAAGAGAAAGAAGTATTGCACAACTGTTAGGATTTACTGAAAAAAGTTACACTGCACTTGATCAGGTTATTACGTATGACAGTGAACTGCCAGTAAATACAACAGAAGTAAATACAATATTAGTAAATTGCTCTATTGCTTCTGGCTCTTATACATCAAAAGGCAGCAAAGGTCAAACGATTTATAGTTTTTCAGCAGAAGTTCGGCAAGGTTTTCTCATGCAAATAACTCCAAGACATATTATCTATTATCCTTTAAATCTTGAACATCAAACAACAAGTATAATAATGCAGTTGACAGATCAATCTGGAGAACAGTTACATGTTAATAATGAAGTTGTAACTTATTATTTACATCTACGCGAGCAAAAGTAAAAATTACGCAACATCATATATAATGAAACAAAGAAAAAATATTATCGAAGAAAAATAATAAGAGAATTTTTCGAAAATATATTTGCTAATGTTATTGAAAATGTTCCGTGTATAACGCGTAAAGTTGCACCAATGGCTATTGACGTGGGTAAAGCTTTTGCAACTGGGGCTGCATCTGCCACTGGGACTGCAGAGGGACAAAATATAGCTGATAAAATATAAGGAGATCCACCGACTGCATCTAAAATAAAACAATCTATCTCAGAAATCGCTTCAACAAAAGAAACTCAGCGAGCTATGATAACAACAACAAAAAAAATATTAACACCTAAGGGCGAGCGGATCATACAAAAATTAATAACTAAAGTAACAGTACCGCAATAAAATTTTGTATGATCTAATAAATAAAATGTCCATTAAAAATTATCTCGAGTTAACAAAAAAAAAACTCATGACATCGATAACGCTGTGACAGAAATTGAGTATATTAAATATCTCGATGAAAACTCTAACGAACCAAAAAAAAGCTGGTATTAGAACCTTTAACACCAGAGACGAAGACATATTTCTACTGCCACATAAGGCTATGTTAGAAGTTCGTGGTCAGATTATGACAGTAGCCAATCCAACTGCTGCAATAGCAGTTGGAGCAGAAGTAGCTCTTATAAATAACAGCTGGTGTTTATTCAAAAGTGCTAGATATCAACTGGCCAATCAAAGTATAGAAGTTATTTCAGGTCATCTGCAAGTTGCAAGTACAATTTTAAATATTTCGTTTTCAGACGATTACTCGAGATCAACTGCAACCAACATGATGTGGTTTAAAGATACTGGACGGGGTATAGCTGAATCAACTGAATTTTTCAAGAGAGGTGCTATAGTACACGGAGCTAATGCTGATGAAAATGCTGGAATTATTAGAAATTTTCTCATTGCAAATGCTACTGCTCTAGATATTGTAGCACCTGTTGCTTTGGCTAATGCAGACACTACAAGATTTTCCCTTACGGCAGCTTTTAATAATCTTAATATAACACCAACAGCTGCAGACGCAAACGGTACCGCAATGTTACATTTGGTTCTTAACACACTTGACGTAAAATATCCACGTTATAACGAAGGTTTTGCTAGGCGAAGAGAACTTGCAGCAGGATCACGTCAAATTACAATGATGCTTCCGCTGAGTGTGATTTTCGGCTTTTGTCGCGATCATGATAAAGTATTTCGCGGAGTAAAGCATAGGCTTATTTTATATCGAGCAGAACAAAACGATTGCTTGTTTAGATCTGGAGGAGTTGATGTACAGTTTATCATAAACAAACTTGCTCTGTGGATGCTACGTATAACACTGTCACTCACTAAAATGTCAGAATTAAATAGCACACTTGATAAGCACACAAGCAGAATTTATTTTAAGCAGCATAAACTATATCAGACGGCGGTTCCAAATATTACCGACTACACGTGGCGGGTCACAACAACATCAAGCGAACAACTGCCAAAACAAATATTTGTCGTATTTCAACAGCACGCCCGACGAGGTAACCAACAACAAAATAATGCAATATTTGACAACGCTGATGTCAGACGAACATACGCTGGACTAAATTGGAAGCAATATCCA
Source organism: Potamilus streckersoni (assembly GCA_016746295.1). Lineage (NCBI taxonomy): Eukaryota > Metazoa > Mollusca > Bivalvia > Unionida > Unionidae > Potamilus > Potamilus streckersoni. The sequence continues at coordinate 73,973 of JAEAOA010000893.1, read as the reverse complement.
GGACGAGCTATAGAGTGCAATTTTTCTGATGACGTTAATAAAAAATATTTCTCGACCGTCCTTGTATCTGCTTGACGCAATGCAAAAATATGAAGATGTTGATGATGGATCTCAGATATCAGCAGAGGAATTGCGTACACTTTATCCTATATTTCATTTTGATGTTAGCAAACATATCGAACGAGCTGTAGACAGCACAGCTGATACTGAAATCACCTGGACACTCGGAACGATTCCAGTAGCGCTGTTGTACATATACGCATTAGTGATTAGTGATAGATTTATCACGGTAGATTCTATTGGAGGTAAAATGACAGTTCAAGTTTAATCTACAGTTGTTATATAAAATAGCGAAATATATTGTAAAAGAAGTATATTTGACGGATGACCAAGTTAAAAAATTAGTAGCTGCAATTGCAAAAGCAAGAATAGGTATCCATAAAAATCAATCCTAATATTTCTGATGGTGTTTTAACAAAATTAATGGTAACAAAAAATCAAGAAGTATGATCGTATAAGAACTTTTATTTTAAATTTAAGTGCTGCACAAGTGACAGCAATAGCAAAAGAAGGTGATTTTCTTCGTCTGGCATTATCAGATTTAGCTAGCACAATAATACCTAAAGTTTTGCCGGTGTTGGGAACACTAAGACTAGCAGCAATATCAGGAGAAGTCTCTAGCGCAAAGAAGAAATCTGTTGAGGGTTATGGTATCATTCGTGGAAGTGGGATAAAGAAATTGTAAAATTTATGTAATTGATATATTATAATGCCACAACGGAAAACAAAATCGCCAACAACAAAATCGTCAGAAAAAAAAGAAAACTGAAAAAAGAAAACAAGAAAATCGCCAACACATAAATACAAATGCATATGCAATCAAAGAAAACAAGGAGGAATTATTCCGTTCGCTACAGTTTAAGCAGTTTCTAGAACAAAATAATATAAAAATACGTTACAGGGAACGAGGGTAAAGCGTTGTTGTCGAGAGATTTAATCGCACGCTAAACGAAAAATACATAAATATGTGACAGCTAAAAACACCAACAGGTACATTGATGACCTTTCTCGAATCGTGGACAAGTATAATAACAGGAAACATCGAACTATTAAAATGTCACCTAATGACTCGATTAAAAATCCGATATTGGCGATCGAAAACTTGTACCGCAGACCTAAATTTAAGGTCGGTGATAAAGTTAGAATATCTTTGACAAAAAAGGTATTTGAAAACGGATTTACTCCGAACTGGAGCGAAGAAGTATTTGTTGTTGATAAGGTACTTTTAACAATACCGTAACGTATGCGTTAAAAGATCTGGCAGGGGACACTATTGTAGGTAGTTTTTACGAACAAGAACAACAAAAAACTGAAGATGTTTTCGTGATCGAAAACGTGATTAGGAAAAAAGGAGATAAAAGTTTAGTCAAATGGCGTGGGTATAGCGATAAATTTAACAGTTGGATCCCAAACAAACAAATAATGATATAATGCTATTATAAATTTTCTCGTACTTTTGTTTGACAGATTTACATTTTACTGGTTTACATAACGATATTAGATATTGTCTGCGATAGTCAGAGATTGTCATTAAATTAAAAGTTTTAACAAATATGAAATCGAATTTAATATTTTTCTGTCGGCCTAGAATGTAGATGTTTAAGAAAGGTTTGATCACCTGCCCTAAAAGTTGTTGCTCGGCAACGGTAAAAACAAGTGTAAAACGTGAGCTTGAAAACACAAAGGTATATGGATATTAGTACAATATCACGTTATATTTTCATAACTACTTGTGACGGAAGAATCAACTGATAAGGAAAGTATAGACCCTTATATCAACGCGAAATCAGACGAGTTTTAAATGGGACTGATCTTTTGTCACTAGCAGATGAAATACACCAAGAAATTTGGAAAAAGATAGAAGAATTCACCGAATTGGGTTCAGGTTGGAAGTTTAAAATGATCAAGGAAATTTTGTTTCACACGATGAAATATGACGCATTGCGCTGTAGTTCATACATCGATCTGCCACCAAAAATAACAAATAAACAATGCTGTCTAATGTGAAGAATGTCGATAACAAATGTTTCCAATGGGCTGTTCTTTTCGCGCTATTTCCAGTAGAAAAACACACTGACCGCGTTGAGAAGTATATAAGTCACGTGTCAAAAATAAATTTTAAAGATATTGACTTTCCAGAGGCAGCAAATCAAATACTAAAATTTGAAAAGCAAAATAATACTTCGATTAACGTTTTCGGACTAGATGAAAATGAAAACGTCTATCTGAGATATATTTCAGAAAAATTTTCACAATCGACTATAAATTTACTGTTTTATAAAAATCATTATGTTTGGATTAAAAACTTTAATGGACTAGTTGGTGGACAGTATAAAAAACGAAATAAGACAACGTTCTTTTGTTTTCGCTGCTTGCACGGTTGTAATGAAAAATTACAAAAGCATTTGCAGTACTGTAGTGATATACACAGAATAACAATGACATCTAAAAAAGATAGTGTGTTTCAGTTTCTCCATTATAATCATAAACTAAAAATTCCTTTCGTCATATAAACTGATTTCGAATGCTTACTTCAAACTGTACTTGATGAAACAATCCCAACCAATCGAGTACAAAGAAAACTCAAAATCATGTTCCGTGCGGAGTAGCTTACAAGATAGTATGTTGTACTGATTCGAGATTACCTAAACCAATCCAACTCTATCGTGGTAAAAATCCAGCTGTCTGGCTTCTCAAGCAATTGATTATCGAAGTTGATTATATATTTACTCGCTTGAAAAAAGTAACTCCAATGATTAAGTTAACACCTCAACAAGAATCCGATCACGAACAAGCAGGAATTTGGTATACTTGTGAAAAAGCTTTTGACGACAACAAAATTTCTTGACCATTGTCATTTGACCGGACAGTACCGTGCAGCGGCTTATGATCAGTGTAATTTAAAATTTCATGCTCCAGGTTTTATTCCGGTTATTCTTCACAACTTTCGAGGATATGATAATCACATTATCGTGGAAGCTTTTGGTGATCCTGAAATAAAAGCGCGTCTAAAACTCGATAACGTCATCAAATGCATTCCATATAATTTTTAAAAGTACATGTCAGTTACGCTAGGTAAATTGTGTTTTATTGACAGCCTGCAGTTTATGGCAGCCTCGTTAGATGAGCTAGTGAAAGGTTGTAGTAAATTTGATAACCTAAGAGACAGTTTTGGAGATAAATTTTATCTACTAGCTAAAAAAGGAGTTTTTCCATACGAATATCTCGACGACTGGAGTAAATTTGATGAAACATCTTTAACTGACAAAGACAAATTTTACTCGCAACTTAAAAATGAAAATATAACCGATGACGAGTATAAGTATGCACAAGATATCTGAAAAGAGTTTGATTGTGAGACGTTTGGTAATTATCATGATTTGCATTTGAAAACTGACGTGTTATTATTAGTAGATGTTTTTGAAAACTTTCGTGAAGTGAGTTATGACAATTACGGACTAGATCCTTGTTGGTATTATTCTGCCCCTGGGCTGTCATGGGATGCTTTGGTAAAGTTTAGTAAGGTAAGGTTGGAATTACTGACTGACGTTGATATGTTCAATTTTATCGAAAAAGTTATCAGAGGCGGTATTAGCGGGATAACAAAAAAAATATGCTGAAGCAAACAGCAAATATTTGAAAGAGTATAATTCTAAACTTCCTTCGAATTATATAATTTAACCAGATTGTAATAATCTTTACGGTGGTTCAATGATAGAACCAATGCCTCTTGGTGGATTTCACTGGATCACAGCTGATCGATTTCTATCTGAAACAGAAAAAAATATACCTGACGATGTTTCGTTTTTCGTTGAAGTTGATCTCGATTATCCAACTTGGCTACACAAATTGCATAACGATTACACTTTCTGCGAGGAATCGATGATCATAGATTATAGTTTATTATCAGAAGAACAACAAACGTCAGCATTACCAAGACAAAATTCTATATAAAAAAACTAGTACCAAATTTGCTTCATAAACGTAATGATGTTTTGCATTACAAAGTTTTAAAGCAAGTAGTCGATGCTGGTCTAGTGTTGAGAAAAGTTCATCGTGTACTAAAATTTAATCAGTCGCCTTGGATGAGAGGTTATATTAATTAGAACATTTCAAGAAGAGCTGTAGCAAAAACTGATTTTGAGAAAAACTTCTTTAAACTGATGAACGATTCCGTTTTTGGTAAGACGATGGAGAATATTTGGAAACGCGTAAATATCGAACTAGTTAATGATGTCAATCGCAGAAACAAAGCTTTTGCTCATTAGATCTGATGACAGCTAGTATTTTAATTATCTCGAACAATTGTATCAAAGGATAATAGCGGAATTTAAAAACCTTTATAGTCCGATTAGCCAACAAAAATACACTAAACTTAAAATTGATCTCGGTCGGTCAAAGGAATATTTTATCGACAAAAAATATCCTCTAAACAAGCCACAAATAAAAGATTTGTTGGAATCTCGTCGTCGTGTGAGTGTTAAAGTAAAATGTGGTCTCTATCATCTTGATAATGAAGTATTTTTAATGTCAACAGTTGAAACATTAATCATTGGTGATGAAACATAAATAATGTACTTACCCTTTCACCTTGCAAATGTCCGCACCGTGTGGCTGTTATCTGATGAAGCATTTGTTCAAACTGTGTGATAAGACGTGTACCTGCTTTTTATACACAGGCGTTTACGCATGCGCATTATAGTATTTCATGTTCCAGAAACTTTCGATCACGCATGTGTATTACAGTATTTTCTTATTCGTGAACATTCCTTCTAATCATGTGATCTCCGTAGGACTTATACAACATTTTACCTAGCTCGGTCTATATAGAACTATTAATGATGACAACATCTGTTACATAACTTAGTTTTTAGCGTGATTATTGTTTAAATTACCTAGGTATTTTGTATAGTTATAGACTTTGGATTTTGTGTAGGGGTTGGGGTTTTAAGGTCTCTCATATAGGTAATTTGTATTTGTTAGCAGGTCTCAGGGGATTTAAAAAAAAAGATCTTTGGACTCAAACCAGCCTTTTATGTTACTACTATATAGTCTGCATTCTTAATATATAGTCTGCATTCTTAATATTTAGTCTGCATTCTTAATACATACACTGTATTATAAATATATAGTCTGTAATCTTTATATATACTCTGTATTCTTAATATTTAGTCTGAATTCTTAATATATAGTTTTTAATCTTAATATATAGTCTGCATTCCAAATATGTAGACTGCATTCATAATGTATAGTCTGCATTCTTAATAGATAATCTGCATTCTTAATATATAGTTTGTATTCTAAATATGTCGTCTGCATTCCTAATATATAGTCCGCTTTCTTAATATATAGTCCGTATCCTAAATAAATAGTCTGCATCCTTAATATATAGTATACGTTCTTAATATATAGACTGAATTATAAATATATAGTCTGTAATCTTAATATATAGTATGCATTCTTAAAATTTAGTCTGCATTCTTAATATATAGACTGTATTTTAAATATATAGTCTGCATTCTTAATATATAGTCTGAATTCTAAATGTGTAGTCTGCATTAAGAATATATAGTCTGTAATTTTAATAAATAGTCTGCAGTCTTAATATTTATTTTGCATTATTAATAGATAGTCTGTATTCTAAATATAGAGTCTTTATTCTTAATATCTAATCTGTATTCTTAATATATAGTCTGTATTCTAAATATATAGTCTGCATTCTTAATATTTAATCTGCTTTTTTAATATATAGCCTGTATTCTAAATAAATAGCCTGCATCCTTAATTTATAGTCTGAATTCTTAATAGATTTGTCTGCATTCTAAATATATAGTGTGTATTCTAAATAAATAGTCTGCATTCTAAATATGTAGTCTGTATTCCTAATATATAGTCTGCATTCTTATTATTTATTCTGCAATCTTAATATTTAGTCTGCATTCTTAATATATAGTCTCTATTCTAATGTAATAGTCTGTATCCCTAATATATAGTCCCATTTCTAAATATATAGTCCACATCCTTAGTATGTAGTCTGCATTCCTAATATATAGTCTGCATTCTAAATATATAGTCTGCAACCTAAATATATAGTCTGTATTCTAAATATATAGGCTGCATCCTAAATATATAGTCTGTATCCTAGACATATAGTCTGCATACTAAATATATAGCCTGCATCCTTAGTATGTAGTCTGCACATTTAATTTATAATTTCTATTCTACATATATAGTCTGCATCATAAATATAAAGTCTTCATCCATAATATGTAGTCTGCATCCTTAATATATATATATATATATATATATATATATATATATATATATATATATATATATATATATATATATATATATATCGTCTGCATCCTAAATAAATATTCTGTATTCTAAATATATAATCTGTATTCTAAATATATAGTCTGTATTCCTAATTTATAGTCTGCATTCTAAATGTATATGGTTGCATCCTTAATATTTGGTCTGCATCCTTAATATGTAGTCTTTATTCTTAATACATAGTTTGCATCCTAAATATATAGTCTGCATCCTTAATATATAGTCTGCATTCTAAATATGTAGTTTGCATCCTTAACATGTAGTCTAGATCCTTAATATATAGTCTGCATCCCTTATATATAGTCTGCATTCTTAATACATTGTCCCTATTCTAAATATATTTTTTGCATTCTTAATATATTGTCTTTATTCTTAGCATATAGTCTGTATCCTAAACATAGTTTGCATTCTCCTTAATGTATAGTCTGTATGCTTAATATATAGTCTTTATTCTAAATATATAGTCTGCATTCTTTTGTATATAACCAGTGTTCTAAATATATGTTTGCATTGTTAATATATAGTCTACATTCTTGATATATAGTCTGCATTCTTAATATATAGTCTATATTCTAAATATATAGTTTTTTTCCTTAATATATAGTCTGCATTCGAAGTATATAGTCTGCGTCCTTAATATATAATCTCTATTACAAATATATATTCTTCATTCTTAATAGACAATTCATAAGTTCAGAACTATATTCTGGATCTATTTGCGAAAAAAATATCTATCTTCTACGAAGATATGGAGTCTCTTCATCATTTTATGAAACAAAATTACCTCCAATATAATAATATTTTCAAACTAGATTGAATCAGACATTAAAATTATTGTTCACCTTTAAAATGTTATATTTGGTGTAGTACAAAAAGTTATTTATTTCAAACTACATTGTGTAGTTGATGGACATTTTACATATAATGAAACCATGAAATTGATCGCTGATCTCTTCATTACTGCACAATACACGTTTACTGTCATATCAAAGTCTTCCTCACTAAAAACCTCATTTTTACAAGACAACCATGTCTAGTTTATACAAATGTCTTGCAACCTGACTAGACAGATTTCGAGTTCCAGTTCAATTGCAAATAAAGCACATTTTGTCCCTTTGGATAAGTCATTCATATCGAATATACAGATTTGTCTGTTTTGGTCAAATAAATGTGTGCTTGCATTGCGTTACAAAGGATTTGTTATCTGAGGAAAGAATTGTGTCTGTCAAACATAACGAAGTCCCATTTTTTATGATACTGTTGTATGATACAAAATCTTTTATTTGTCATAGCCTGTCTAATAGACATCTATATAAAGTACTTTTTGTGCCTGTAGACATTATGAAATATAGATAACACTGTATTTATGTTATCCCCTAAGACATCCCGAAATGTTAATCACAATGTATGGATAATGTCCGTCTAGACATTCTGAAATATAAATAACAATGTGTTTATGTTATCCTTATACATTTTGAAATATAAATAACACTGTTTGTTATCTGCATGCATATTGAAATATAAATAACACTGTGTTTATGTTATCGGCATACATTTTAAAATAAAACTAGCACTGTGTTTACTAGGTGCATTTAGACAGTCGGAAATAGTAATAATATTGCCCCAGTCCTCAATTGATCATTGCATATTTTCTTATCTAAAGGAAAGGCCGGAAGTGTCCCATTTGAATATTTTTTCCAACAGTTTCATGCCATCATTTACTTGATTTGTATTTTCGATGACACTGATTTACTGCCTTCACTAAAATACAAACCTGCTTGCATCAACAGCATCTCGGTAGTTTCGTATCGTACATTATTTTATTGTTTCCTTGTATGGATCCAACAATTAGTAGTTTTAGTAAGCTCCACTACAATCTCATCTAACGGAACAACAACGTTCTTTTCTTTACATTATCCCTCCCTCAGAATCGATAGAACGAATAATGGTCCTAGAGACAGGTTTGTCACAAGTTAACGATTATATTTCAACTTTCATCCAATTGGTGTATCCACAGGAATGATATAACTTCGTCCTATCATTAGCATAACAAATACTATAAAATCTGTGTAGTTTATATTGAGACTTTTTCAGTGAATGATGAATATACAAGACATATGAATTGAAAATGTATTGAAAATGAATTTAAAAATGCCTACATTAAGACATTGTGAATTTGTTATAATACAGTGCCACCAGACTACGTGACATGCATAAAGACTGAATGTTCGGTATAGTTTCTTTGCTAGCAAAATGATGGGTAGGTTGTGTGTGTGTGTGTGTGTATATATATATATATATATATATATATATATATATATATATATATATATATATATATATATATATATATATATATATATATGTATATATATATATATATTACAAGTGTAAATATCTTACAATAATGAAGAACAGTTCAGGTGAAATATACATCAAGAATACTTGGCTTCACAATAGTGTATATGACTGAAACGTTGTTCGGTAATCACGCAGAAAAAATGTAATGTGTTTTCGTGCAAATTTTCCTTGGCATGAATAATAAAATATCACAGGTTTTATATATAATAATTTTACTTACTTTTTGATACTTCGAAATCTGTATTCCACATATTGCCTATGAAATCAGTGTGGTTTATTCATTCATGGACTATTTTTAATTGTAAGCAAATATGCATATAATTTGAACGCCGCTGTACAAAAGTTTAATAATTCTATATCTGCTTTTAAAATAAATTTGCACTGAATATTTTCATTCAAAAGTCTGATAACGCAATTAGTTGATATTTCAAGTCTTTCTTGAGGACAAAAATGTTACAACTAATTTAACATATAGTTTGTTCACAAGGGCAGAATGAGACTCCCGTATTATGTATGCTTACCGCTAGTTAATATAATGCAATATTTATACTGTCACTCAGTATAATGTATTCCATTGCTGCCATTCAGTATGATGTACGCTTATACTGTTAGTCAATATAATGTAAAGGTATACTATCACTCAAAAAATGTACTCCATTGCTGCCAATCAGTATGATGTACGTTTATACTGTTAGTCAATATAATGTAAATTTATACTGGCACTCAAAATAATGTGACGATTACTGTCAGTTAGTATAATGTACACAGTACCGGATTTAGGCATAAGCTAACAAGCTACAGCTTAGGGCCCCAAAGTCTGAATTCAATCTGAAGGGGCCCCTCAAATTTATTTTATAACAAATATGGACTCTATAGCTTCCCATAACTTAGGGCCTCGCTTTGTCTAAATCCGGCACTGAATGTACACTTATACCACCAGCCAATTTAATGTATGGTTCGATTTTCTGTGAGAAAACAGTAATATAATCCGAATGACAAATGCAAAACACGTAAGGTAACTATGTGATTTTGTCTTCAGAGCTAATAAGGAGCAAAGTTAGTGAATGTTATCACCTCATTGCAGAAGTTTTATTTGAATACTTATATTAAATTCTAATACGCTAATTTTAAAAATTGACACCTTTTACAAAATTAAGACCATCTGACAAGACACAAAATCTAAATATGCCATCAAATGTTATTTTGCTTTTTGATCTTTCTGGAAGATGGATAATGAATGTCTTTAATGGACGGAAAACACGTATCTAAATCAAAGCTGTTATTTCGATTTTAGGATTGGAAGATGCCTTCCAAGAATGCAAGTAATTTTGATACTAACAAACAAGTCTTCAGCAAATACTAGGCCGATGTAGGTACTATTTGAATTTGAAAGGGTACTATGGCAGTCTGCAATAGCACTAAATTCTTAACATTGCAGTAGCATTGAAATTTTAAATTATATTAAAGTATAACGCAATGGCCTTGAATTCATAAATTGTATTAAAGTAATATGCAATAAAAATGAATTCGTAAATTGAAAAGTAATATGCAATAGCATTGAATTCATTAACACTACTACAGGAGTATACAAAGTCACTGAAGTCATAAAGGGTACTACAGTAGCATACAAGTCATTAAATTCGTAAAGAACACCACAGACAAATACAAGTATTCCAATTTATCGATCTATTGTTAATATTCCTTAAAGTTCGTGAACTTCCGGCAGGATAATCTGCTAAAGACTTATGTGAATATCCTTTTTCAATTTTCATAACATCAGCTGATATAGGTCAGCAAAACATGTGCACTGTATCTATCAAAAACGTTTGCAGAAATCGGGAAGAAGAGACTAAATATGTGAAATTATATTGGTAGTTTATTAAATGTTGATTGATATTGGCATAATAAATAATGCAAAACTAGCAATCATGCTTTTAGACACAATTTGCAGTTTCTATATGAAAAAATTCCTCGGAGATGCAGAAGCCTGTAAGCACAAGAAAAGTCTTCTAGATAATGCGGTTACTAATGTTTAGATATTGTGTCATGCAATTCAAGGAATAATAAAATTAAATACATACCAAGTGGGAGACAAAAGAAGAATGGGAACCAACAGAGGATAAACACCCCAACGACAATCCCAAGAGTCTTTGCGGCTTTCTTCTCCTTCTTAAATTTGGCAATTTTTTCAGCCACACTTTGTCGTGTTCTAGATCTAGACCCAGTGGACTTGTCTTTGTCACTATTGTACTGAGGCACACACGATGTCTTACTTGTACGGCCCGTATGTATTCTTAATGCTACCCCATTTACAAGTTTGTCGGTATCGGTATCGCTTCCACGATTCAAATATCTTGAATGTCGCGAAGCTTCCCTGTATATTCGTATGTAGACGATGATAATGATGAACATGGGTATGTAAAATGATCCAGAGACAGAAAATATCACATATCCAATCTGCTGAGTTACTGTGCATTTTCTTGGATCCGGCCCTTTAGACTCACGCCATCCAATCAATGGAGCTATAGATATGACCATGGACAGAATCCAAACTAGAATTATCATGCACAGAGCTCTTTTCTCATTGATGATACTGGAATGCTGAAGTGGCCGTGTGACCCCTATATACCTATCGATACTTATCACACACAAAGTCATAATTGAAGCGGTACACCACAAAACATCGGCAGCTGCCCACAAATCGCATATAATG
>JAEAOA010000893.1:50000-57500 GCA_016746295.1 Potamilus streckersoni | reverse complement strand
CATAAACGGATATAAATAAAATGTCAGCTTGAAAAGTGCAAATATAAAATAACTATTGATATTTAATATGTATTGTTGTAATATTTGCTTTCTGTCTCCAAGAATACGGTATTTATAATTGTATTGTATATAACTTTGTCCAAATTTAAACTCATTGTGTACCTGACGAATAACTTTTAACTTTTCAAACAAAATAATGCATAGCTAATATTTTCTCCATGAATATGGGTTAACTATTAGGATCATTATCATGCAATGCCTCTATGGTCTTAAACTAAGTAACAGGAGAGAGAGAGAGAGAGAGAGAGAGAGAGAGAGAGAGAGAGAGAGAGAGAGAGAGAGAGAGAGAGAGAGAGAGAGAGAGAGAGAGAGAGGTTCAGATTATTTCTCTGAGAGAGAAACCAAGACGTTCTGCAAAAATTCAATATATTTTTTCTACAAAGTATAAATGTAAAAAGAAATTACAGTACTGCAAACTGAATTCCAAATTGACCAAAAACGTTTCATCGCCAGTCCTAATCAATACAGTTCTAAATTCCAGTTTTATTTGAAACATGATACAACACTAAAGGTGTTGGTGTGACTGTAGTCTTCACTGTGCAAATGTATGTGTCCTGTAGTGTGACGATGTGCTAACAGTCTTCCAATTAATCGCTATTAGATAATCAAAGATTCCCTTCTCAGATTTTCCGTTAATCCCAATTATAATGTCTGTCCCAAAATATTACTGAGCTCCTTGTATTTCAAAAGAATGATAATGTGATTAAATAATTCCACCCAAATAAAATTCTAAACATAACAATACAAATTATTTTGTTTCTGATGATATTGTAAGAATGAATATTTTTAAACTAACAAGACTATAATCCCCGCTATCTAAACTTGGTTGCAAATGTCATTTTCTGGAAATAATCTGACTTAACGAAATTTTCTGTTATAAAATGTTTCAAATTGCTAACAAGACAAAACCTGTTTCTAAAGTTATAGTCAGGAATGTGGTAAATAGCACGACCAGGTTTAGCATGAATGAATAACAATGACCGAAAACCAGCCCCAAATAATCATATTTACCTCTCTGCTTAATGATCCTAATATTTTACCCCTCATCAAAGGAAAATGCTAATAAATTGTATTATTTGTTTTCAAAATTGAACTTTACTGGTTAGGTAAAGAGTGAACTCGATTTTGGATTAGGTCAAATCAACGACACAATTTTACATAACATAGACAAGAAACTAACAATAATACAGATTAAATATAAGAGTAACTTCACTCATACCCATTGATAATGTATATGCTATATCTCTGTTTTATTTTCAGATAAATGTACATGAAATGAAACACTCCATACACTGGAATCACAAACTATACATGAAGCTAAATGACATTTCTATACCCATGACGGTGCATCTACAAATAGATTATCTTTTCCCTTGATGTTCCTGATGGCAATATTGTATTCCTGCATCATCTAACTTTATTTTAGGAATATCTGATCTTTTTTCTTTCATCTTGCGAACGATAATACGATTGATATGGTCATGAAATTTTATAATTGGTGAAGTAATTAAACTAATATACAGTTAAAAATGTTGTTAAGCCAATATCAAACCAAAGCAATCCTTCAAGATTTTGGAATGATTTATCTGTTGCGTCATTATTTTTTCAGAAAAAAAAAACACACTGGATGATCTGGAGAGTCTTACGCTTCCTTAAACTTTACACCACCAACTCCAGCGTCACTTGCAATAACAGGCATTTTAAACGACTGATTGAAATTTAGAGTTGAAATAACTGGTGCACTCTTAAGTATGGCCTTTGAAATCTCAGAAACCTCCTGACATTTTCCACGCAATGAAATGTGGTTTTCGTATTCAATAAATTTGGCAGGGGTTTAGCAACTGTGGAAAAATTGGAATAAAATTTCTAGTCATACCCAAAAGTTGAATCAGCTGCATTTTACTGGCAGGCTCCGATAATTCAGAGATACCTTATATAGGGTTAACCTGGCCGTGTCCCACAATATGTCATAGAAATGTAACGTAAGCACGGAAAAATGTCAATATTGAATACATTAATTGTCCATTTATCGCATCATTGTCTATTAAAATATTTCTGAATCGTCTACAAGTGATCTTTCCAGGTGCCGTTGTAGATCATAATATCATCGATATAAGCGTCACAATTAGCTAGACCAGATGCAGTCATGTTCATTAAACGTATAAATGTACAAGGCGAACCTTTTATCCTAAACGGCGTAATTTTATTATCGTAGAGTCCCCCTTGAGTTAAGAATGCCGAAATTTAATTTGTCCTTTCAGTTAATGACTTTTGACAGAATCCATTAAAAAGATCAAAATTAGCAACATATTTTGCATTTCCAAATTTTCACTAGTCATCGATTCTTGGTGATAAAAATGGCGTTTAGTGGCACTGTTCACTTTGTTATAGTCTGAGCACATGCGGAAAGTATTATCTGGTTTTGGCACAAAAATAAATGGTGATCTCCAGTCACTTTAACTCGGTTCAACGGATCCATTATTTTTAGCAAATGCTGAATTTCTTTTGCCAAAAATATCTGTTTGAGAGGTTTAATCTTGTACGGATGTTGCTTCACAGGTGTGGAAATTACAATTTTGACGTTATAGTAAACTTTATTTGATCGAGCTGGAACATATGGAAACAAGTGCTCACATTCCAATAATAGATCCTTACGTCATACTTTTTCTTGTGGATGTAGACGAGAAAGTTTATGATACAAATTTTTATAAAATACTTTTGAATTCTAATGATTGGTTATATCAAAGTTACTGCAGTTCGATTGCATTTCATCGCTTAAATTCTCACTGTGTAAGACATGTAAAATTAAATTAACTTCCTAATTAGTACGGCTATCTCTATTAATATACTCTTTTTACATCATACGAGTATTAATCAAGAAATGTAAGTTACTTACATTCTTTCTTTTGTTTTGTTTTAAGTTTGCTTTACAAAGACTACAATGCTTATGCCTAAGAGGAGTTGGACGTAAGAGCAATAGTCAGAAAAACTCTATCATCAAAGCTAAAAATCCTTTCACTTTTGTTTCTGACACACCTTCAGTTTAATTTTGAACCTGTCTTAAGTAGGAGTCATGGTATATCATTGTACTAAATGGCTCGATAAATGCAGGAATAGATTCCAGATGAGATTTATCTAGTTTTAATTTTATTTTACAATTTGACAAGTGTGACTAGACCTTTATTATTTTTAAAAATAACTTTTAAGTTTTGGCTAATGAAAATTATACAAGATCTTGTCATACGTCTGATTGATCTCACGTAAGAATTAGAGGTCATCACCAGCAGGTACCTTAGGTGATATTCATTTTCTCTTGATACCCTCTATTTAACAAAATAACAAACATGTACTTGTTTGACTTCCGTCTCTTTGATAGCTCTCTGAAAGTAATAGTTGGTCGCAGGGCTTTGTTCCTGTTCGACAATGAATGATTATTTGTGTCACCTTCATTAGAATTAAAATAATGAATATTTTAAAGTGGATCTCGGTGTGATCAAATCATTTTGGTTGATACATAACAGGAGCAAAAGTGAATTCATTACAAGAATAAATAATAAATGTGAGAGCTAAAGGAGTAATTTCCTGATCAACAACGTTCTCAAGACCGTCATTGCCATAGCTCTAGTAATTCGATGATCTGGGTATCAAGCTTATCCAAGCATGGTTCGTCACTTGCAAGTGGATTAACCATAATATATTTCCACCTAGTTCTTTGCATAGTAATGCATGAATGTGATTGATACGTAAACATTCCATTGTTCTAACTGTCATAGTTTCTTGAACATAATCTGATCACAAGTTATATAATAGAAAAGAATTTTAACACTACCTGATTCTACTCCCTGAATAAGAAAAATATCATTAGAAAAAGACTTTTCAGAAAAAGCAAAGTGCATGATAATAAACAGATCTAAAAAAACTCATGGCTACCTTGATATTTGTGTAAGGTTAAGATTGGCACGATCATCAATACGTGATACAGAACATTCGATATGGATTGTAGAAAAATTCTCCATCATAAACTCAGACTGGAATTTGTTGATCTAACAAATGCATTGCTTTTAGTTAAAATCATGACCATGACCTCTAAGAAATAAGATTATTTAAAATAACGTCTATGACGTCAACAAGCCAAAGCGACATCTATTTTTACTTTTTGTGCATATATAACGCAGATTATATCCCGGATAATTGATTTTATACCGGTTATTCCTATAGTAAAAACTGAAGGATAATAAGAAGATTTAGAAAATGCTAAATTCTACTAGTGCATAGTTTTCATTCTCTAGTCTTCTTGGTTTAGACCATGTGGTTTCAATGTTCTAAGGCGGCGTATCCAGCATGATTCCTTTTCCTTCCTGGTTTCAGAACTCCAGCTTTGGTTGTTAGCAATAGCGATAAGTATTATATCACTGAAAGTGTGGAAGGGGAGGAGAAGTGTTCTACGACCGGGCTTCTGTACAGCTTTTTTGCCACCCAATCAGATCTATGAAGGTTTATCCTTTTGTGTAGCTTTTCAGTTTCTCCGACGTACTGAAGGCCACATATCTTACAAGTGATGAGATAAATAACATTCTTTGTTTTACACGTTTTGCTTGGACCATGTATGTTTAGTCTTTCTTCAGTCACTGTGCTAGTGAATGTCTTGGTCTCTATCATATGTTGATAGGTTTTGCATCTTTTATCGCCACAGGGTCCAGATTGACTAGGTTGGTTTTGACTAGCGATTGGCGTTAGATTTGCCCTAACTAGGATGTCCTTTAGTTTTTTTGGTCTTCGGTAAGCTACCACAGGTTTGTTCGGAAGTATTAGCTTTAGTATCTCTGACGATTGCACGTTCGGCCAGTGGTTTGCGATGATTTCATCTACTTTGGGATTGTCTGGGTGATAGGTCAGAATAAATTGTATCTTATCAACCTTTTCTTTCTGTCCATATCTGAGTAGGTCATCACGGTTTGTTTGTTTGGCCCTTTGGATTGCGTCCGCAATCAGGTCTTTGTCGTAGCCTCGGTAAATTAAATGTTTAGCCAGCTCTTCAGACCTTTCTAGGAATCTTTCATCGTCGGAGCAAATTCTGCATATCCTCAGTGCCTGGCTCTATGGAATGTTCTTAATGCAGTGTTTTGGATGACAGCTGGTTGTGAGGAGATACTGGTGTTTGTCGGCTGATTTCGAGTAGATGTCTGTGTGTAATTTGTTTTCCACCAGTCTGGTTGTTTTGTCCAGGAAAACTTGGTTTGAGTTGAAATTTCTGCCGTGAATTTTGTTGAAGAATGGAAGTTGCTTGCCTTTAATATGAAGTCATCCAGACTTTCTCTTCCATACTGCCACTTCATTTCTATATCATCGATAAAGCGTACATACTGATATGTCGTACGCTCAACCGATGCTAAGAGCTGACCCCCAAGTTTTCCCATGAACATGTTAGCTTACCAAGGGGTCATTTTAATACCCATTGCAGTTCCATTGGTTTGTAGGTAGTTTTCTTCATTAAATTCAAAGTTGTTGAGTTTTAGGACAAGCTTCAGGAGTTGGACTAAGAAGTGTGTGGGTGGATTGTTTACAGTTCTTGTTTTCCATGCTTCGCGACATGCCTGTAACCCTTCGTTGTGCGGTACGTAGGTGTACAAAGATGTGACGTCTAAGGAAGCAAGTAATGTATCTGGCAGTAATTGTTCACTAGCTTTGCTTTTCATGAGATAATCTGTCGTGGCTTGAAGATATGATGGTAATTTGTGGACATGTGGTCTCATAAATTGATCAAAATATTCTGATATCCTTTCTGTGGGGTGCCCGTTACCTGAGATTATAAGACTGCCAGGGTTCCCTTGTTTGTGGATTTTGGGTAGAAGATAAAATCTACCTGCTCTTGGATTTTCTGGGCTTAAGTAGTTTTTCGTTTGCTGGTCTGTGTCCGCTTTGGTACGCCTCGTCAATAACATTAGTGATGATTTTTGCATATTCCAGCGTTGGATCATGGTCCCGTTTTTGGTAGAACCTAGCGTCACTTAGTTGTCTACTTGCTTCACTAATGTAGTCTTCCCTATTCATAGCGACAACAGCGGAACCCTTATCTGCAGGCTTAATTATAATGTCTGTTCTGCTTTTCAGTGATTGCAGGGCATCTGTTTCTTTTTTTTGTCAAATTAGAATATTTGCTGGTATGATTGATATGTCTGGAAGTACCGTTTTCAACCGAGTTGATAAAGGCTTCCAGATTCGGAATTGATCTTTTTGGTGGGGTCCAGTTACTTTTCTTTCTAAATGTGGGTTGGTCGCAGCTTTTATTTGCTTTTGATTTGTTTGTTGGTTGCAAGGCAAAATGGGCTTTGAGTCTTAGTCGGCCGATGAACTCTTCGGTGTCATTCTTAAGCTTCCATCTGTCGTATGTTTTTGGACAAGAACAGAAACTCAAACCTTTCGATAAAAGTTTTATTTCTGCATCAGTAAGTTCTCAGTTGGAGATGTTGACTATTGTGTTAGTAACAGTTGCATTAGTGTTTGTTACAGAGTGCTTGCGATTCTTCCTTTTGCGGCGATTTTTCTTATTACCGTTGTTTTTAGAAGAAATTTCGTCATTTGAAGTTTCTTCACAACAGCCCTTTGGTTGTAGATCATGACTCATACGTTTTCTATCTCTGACTTTGTATAGTTTCGAAGAGAGTCTTTTTTGATCTTTATTAAATATGGAGTAAAACGTTTTCAAATGTGCTTCTGTTGAGACGGAAATTGAGCTGATGTTTTAGTTCTTCAATGGTTGTATTTATAGTTTTAGCACATGTGATGACAGCCATGTAGAGGTTTACAAACACAACGTTTTTGTGTTTTTTTGTTTGTCGTATATATGTTTTGTATTTGCCTATGAAAAAGACTCATTAAGAGTCGAAAGCGCTTAGCCTAGTTAGTTACTAGTTTCGTACTGTTCGTGGTCAGTTTATTGCTTCTATTTTAATTAATCCCTGCCCCACGTGATCCCTTGGCGGATCCAGTACGCTTGCATATATATATATATATATATATATATATATATATATATATATATATATATATATATATATAGATATATATATATATATATATATATATACATATATATATATATATATATATACATATATATATATATATATATATATATATATATATATATATATATATATATATATATATATATATATATATATATATATATATATATATATATATATATATAAAAATTAGAGTATTTCTATTCCATGGGCTTATTTGGACCAATCCTTTTCATGTCAAGTTATACTTTGACACACGAACATTTCAAAATATCCAAGAGAACATGTTTTAAGTAAGTGAGCTAACATTGTTATAATTTATTGGTATCGATACCATTGGTGTTATCAAATTGTTTCTGTGAATCAGGTGTACATTTTTCTTGGGTCTACACGATTGGTTTACTCTTTTGTC
>JAEAOA010000893.1:0-42500 GCA_016746295.1 Potamilus streckersoni | reverse complement strand
CCAAACAAATAATGAATAATAACCTAAATCTCTTAGATGTAATCACAAATAACAGAATCTAAAGACTCTTCGTATCTACCAGATACGTACATTTTGTACTTTGTTCTTGAGGGCATCATGTGTTACACAACAATTTAATTCAAGTAAAAATGTTTTGTTCTGTATCTACATCGCTGACTTGATGTTAATTATAAAAATAATCTCAAAATCCCCGTAAATGTATTAAAACTAAATTTGCTAAAACTGAGGAAATCGATTACTTATACGACAGACAAATAGTATGTTAGATATTTGTATTACTGTATAATACGATATTCCTGTAATTTATTGAAATATCAGAAATATATGCCCAAATGAAATGAAACAAACATATATATATATATATATATATATATATATATATATATATATATATATATATATATATATATATATATATATATATATATATATATATATATATATATATATATATATATATATATATATATATGTAACCGTAAATTAATAGAATGGTTGATCTTACTATCTTCCCGTAGGAACATTAACCAAGAGAAGACTTACCAGACACAATGGTTTATATAAATATTGGTATTTCTCAATAACAATCGTTCACAGCTAAAAAAAATCGAATATAAATACGTGTTGATTGTGTTATTTACACTAAAAAAGAACGGACCTAAAAAGTCTGGGTGAAAAGGGAAGATTAATTTTTTATGCTTAAAACACGTTTACAAGGAACAATAAGCAAAGATACAGTTAGAAGAAGTAAATTGATTTTCTAACCACAACGATGGCACCTTACTTGCAAGACAGAACACTTATTATTCACTACGTACCTTTGGACCTGATCTATTATGTTGTCAAACCCACAGGCGAGGATAAAGAAGTATTTCATGTTATCTGAGATCACAATATGGGTCATTGGATTGCTCACAGGATCGAACGTTACAGTAATATTCATCTTACGTCAATAAATACCACACTAGACAAAGTTAGTGAAGAAGGAACTATTCTAAATTCTTGATCAATTTGTGTGGTTTCCTAACATTTGATAAGCTTGAATGAGTAAAATATAAAATGGATTACACAGTTTAAAAACAATTGTGGAAAACATTATCTGTCCGATTTTGTGGAAGAACGTTTCCAGATTAGAAACAGGATACAAACTGAAATGATTCAAGCTCAATTTGTATGAAAATAATAAATGGTGTGGAGTCTGTATCACAAACAGATACCGTTACAAACCTGACGTATTCTGAAGACAATGTGAATAGATAAACAATACTGTCTTTTAAATTGTCTAAAATTAGTAAATAAATATTATCATTGATGAGCTAAAAATTTTATATGGCGTGTATGGCACTGCGATTTCAGAGAACGTTGCAAACATATGATTTATATGCGCAAACACAAGTACAAAATGAATAAATGTTACCATTTTGTTGTAAAAAGAGAAAATAATCTTTGACCAGATACACGATATAGAAATAATAACAATAATACTTGGTGGGTATTTTTCCGATAAAATAAGATAAATATATTAAAGGAGAAAGTGTAAGTTTATTACAAAAAGGATCAGTCGCTTTCTCTTCATAAGACAGACAAGTTTAATTTCTAAAGTTGCACTGAATTAAAGGCATTAACTGATCCCCAGTACAAAACCAACAAACAAACTTGAGGAAACTTACTATTCCCACAACAAAATGAATATAAATACAACTAACAGACAAAAAAGAAATGGACTAATTAAACAGATTAAATTCATTTATATTTTATTCATATTTCTACAATTTTGATGAAATTATTTATTAAAAGTCTAGATGCGCCATTAATAATTATCTTGACAAAACTTATCACATAATGATATGATATATCTTCTACAACTTGTTGTATTTGAACGAGATTACTCATACTTGATATCATAAATATTTTTAAGCCCATCAAAAATATCGGACAACAGTAAAATATCATTCGTAAGCTAGCATTAATGCAGATCATCTTGTAATTTCAATTTGAAATTTTCATTGCCGTTTTAATGTGCTGGGAACATTTCAATGATGTCCCAGCTACTGCAGCCTGAAACATAATTTATCGATTGATATGTGGAAATCTTCCACATATTCTTTACAGCAAATATCTTATCTCAGCTGTTCTGGTTTGGATTTGACAAAGTTTATCCTGGCTATAAGGTAGGGAGAGATAACTTCGATTGTCCTAAGTATTGCTATACTCTCAAATTCGTTAAATATCTCCCCAGACATACCAATATAATTCCAATTTATTGTAATACGCTTTTATGTTTGAGTATCTCATATGCCATTTCTTAGTCCTTTACTTTATAGTCACCATGTGGCGTCTAGGAAATCGAGTGGATGTTCAAATCTGATTTTTTTCCTTTTCATTTATCTTTAATGTAGAAACTATTTATTAGTTATATTGCCCTGGTTTAGTCCGTTTCTTGTCAAATGCTCCGAGAACCACAGATTGCATCGTAATAACCATCACCACCATAATCAAGGGTTCATCGTAATAACCATCATCACCATCATAACTAAGGGTTACGTCTTTCTCCAGCATTCTATCATTTTTTACCAATGCATCAGTCATATTTTCCAACCATTGCATCTAAAGATATAAACCATGTGTCGGGTACAACCAGGTACAACCGGGTACAGTAGTATAGGAAAATGAGGGTTTTGGCCCACCACCACCCTCCCACACCTCCTCCCCCACCCCCGCCAAACCCCTCATTTCCCTATACTACTACTATGTAGACAGATATGTTGTAACCAGACAAAACAACAGGTGTTGGAATGCGATAAGCTCTGTCAACAGAAGTGACGAATTTGCTAGAACAGCGTATGTGTGGAATATGATTATTCCAAAGACGGCAAATGGGTTTTACAACAAATTTTTTATCAGATAACATGATGAAAATTAAACTGTGCATTAGAACGTTTCAGTTAACAAGGTGGAAATTAAACTAACGTTAGAATGAAAATGATATTATTTTATATCTCATTGCTAATGATTAATGTTTCAACTGTTGATATTAAAAATACTTCACTATCACGACTATAGATACTAAATTTTACTTTACCGCTCACACAGCGATGGGACTCAAACAAATCTTTCATTTCTGGTTTGTTCAGAGGATATATTTTGTGATAAAATATACCTTTGACCGATCGAGATCAATTGTGAGTTTAGTATAGTTTTGTTGGCTAATGGGGCTGTGAAAGTTTTTAATTTCCGCTAGCAACTTTTGATACAATTGTTCGAGATAATTGAAATACACGCTGTTATCAGATCTGATGAGCGAAAGTTTTAACTTGTCATGTGTTCCATTAAAACATATACCTGATGTTTCATTATTAAATTCAACTGTCAATTGTTTACCGTCCGTCATTAGATATTTGATGTTACTATTGTAGCTATTTGTCATTGTCAAATTTTCAAACATTATTTTATAAGTTTAGATAAAATTTCAGTTGGAAAAGATAATGTCGAGTATAGATCTATCATCATGACAATACCCAAGGGCAAATGTGTCTACACCACTTTTACAATAGCGTTTGTCATCAAAATTATACAATCCGCGTTTGATAATGACATCTGTTTCGAGTTTATGATGATTAGTTCGAATTGCCATAGCTCTCATAAAACTAACACCGCCATCAAGCGCATACCTGTAGTCATCAAATTTCATAAACATTTTAACAAAATCACTAGGCAGACCTTTTGCTTTTTTCGTTATTTTATTATTGTCCAATAATACGGCATACATTTTACTACGTAATCCGATAAAGTATTTGATAGCGCTTGAGTTCATTTCATCTTTAAACTTACCAATAACCTTTTAATTTGTGTCGTCATGAAAATTACTGTCACGTGGATAATCGGAAAGATCAAACAGATGTCGATTATTGTACATGTCCTGATAGATGTCCTCGCATTCGATTTCATATACGAGCGAATCAGTATCAGTAAACAATAATCTACTAGCCGGCCACTGATTTTTAACAAAAGTGTAATGAAAATCGTACATCAGCCACTTTGATAAATCTAACACTGCAGCTCCAACATAGGCTTGTTTAGTTTTAGATTTACTTTTCTTCTTTGTATCGCAACAAGATTTTCATTAAATATTTTCATGCTCACAAAATCATCGTCTGACACAAGTTTGGTTCTGCGACTGACATCATTAACTATTTCGATATTTACGCGTTTCCCAATAGTCTCCATCGTCTTACCAAAAACGGAATTGTTCATCAGTTTAAAAAAGTTTTTCTCAAACTCTGTTTTCGCTGCAGCTCCTCTTGAAGTGTTTGAGTTAATATAACCTCTCATCCACGGCGACTGATTAAATTTTAGTACACGATGAACTTTTCTCAACACAAGACCAGCATCGACTGCTTGTTTTAAAACTTTGTAATGCAAAACGTAATTTTTCTTATCAAGTAAATTTGGTACTTGTTTCTTGACCATGGAATGTCGCCTTGGTGATGCTAACGCTTGTTGTTCTTTTGATAACAAACTATAATCTATGACCATCGATTCCGCACAGAAAGGGTAATCGTTATGTAATTTGTGTAGCGAATTTGGATAATCAAGATCAACTTCAACGAAATAGGAAACATCTTCGGGTATCTTTTTTTCTGTCTCCGATAGAAATCGATCAGCCGTGATCCAATGAAATCCACCAAGAGGCATTGGTTCTGCCATCGAATACCCGTACAAGTTATTACAATCTAGATAAACTATATACTTCGAAGGAAGGTCAGGGTTATACTGTTTCAAATATTTGTTGTTTGCTTCAGCATATTTCTTCGTTATCACGCTAATACCGCCTCGGATACCTTTTCAATAAAATTGAACATATCCACGTCTGTCAGTAATTCCAACCTTACCTTATTAAACTTTAGCAGAGCATGCGATGATAGTCCAGGGGCAGAATAATACCAGCAATGATCTAGTCTGTAATTATTATAACTCACTTCTCGAAAACTTTCAAAAACATCTGCTAATAATAACACGTCAGTTTTCAAATACAAATCATGATAATCACCAAAAGTCTCACAATCAAACTCTTTCCAGATATCTTGTGCATACCTGTACTCATCATCAGTTACATTTTCATTTTTAAGTTGTGAGTAAAATTTATCTTTGCCAGGTAAAGATGTTTCATCAAATTTACTTCAGTCGTCGAGGTATTCGTATGGAAAAACTACTATTTTAGTTAGTAGATTAAATTTATCTCCAAAACAGTCTCTTAGGTTATCAAATTTACTACAACCTTCTACTAGCTCATCTAACGAGGCTGCCATAAACTGCAGGCTGTCAATAAAACGCAATTTACCTAGCGTAACTGACATGTACTTTTCAAATTATTTGGGATGCATTTGATGACGTTATCGAGTTTTAGACGAGATTTTATATCAGGATTACCAAAAGCTTCTACTATAATATGGCTCTCATATCCTCGAAAATTGTGAAGAATAACCGGAATTAAATCTGGAGAATGAAATTTTAAATTACACTAATTATGAGCCGCTCCACGATACTGTCCAGTCAAATGACAATGGTCATGTACTTTTTTGTTGTCAGTATCAAAAGCTTTTTCACAAATATGACAAATTTCTGCTTTCTCGTGATCGGATTCTTGTTGAGGTGTTAATTTTAACATTGGCGTTACTTTTTTCAAACGATAAGTAATATTATCAACTTCATTAATCAACTGCTTGAGAAGGTAGATAGCTGGAATTTTATCACGATATAATTTAATTGGTTTAGATAATCTAGAATCAGTACAACAAACTACCTTATACGCTACTCCACACGGAACATGATTTTGAACTTTTCTTGTACTCGATTGATTAGGATTATTTTCTACGCCAAGTACAGGTTCAAGTAAACACTCAAAATCAGCGTATATAAAGAAAGGAATTTTTAGTTTGTGATTATGATGAACAAACTGTAACACGCTATCTTTTTTAGATGGCATTGTTATTTTTTGCACATCATTACAGTACTGCAAATGCTTTTGTAATGTTTCATTGTTAGCACAACCATGCAAGCAGCGGTAACAAAAGAACTTTTTGTTCCTATTTTTATTGTACTGTTTACCAACTAGTCCGTTAAAGTTTTTAATCCAAACGTAATGATTTTTGTAAAACAGTAAATTTATAGTCGATTGTGAAGCTTTTTCTGAAATATATCTCGGGTATACATCCTCTTTTTCATCTAGTCCGAAAACGTTAATTGAAACATTATTTTGCTTTTCAAATTTTGGTATTTGATTTTCTGCCACAGGAAAGTTAATATCTTTAAAATTTAATCTAGACACGTGACAGATATATTTTTCAACGCGATCAGCGTGTTTTTCTGCTGGAAATAGTGCGGAAAGAACAGCCCATTGGAAACACTTGTTATCTACGTTTGTGTTGTTTATACAACATCTTTTACTTTTAATTTTTGGTGGCAGGTCGATGTATGAACTACCTCGTAATGCGTTATATTTCATCGTGTGAAACAATATTTCTTTGATCATTTCAAACTTCCATCCGAACCTAATTGAGAGAATTCCTCTATTTTTTTCCATATTTCTTGGTTTATTTCATCCGATAGTGATAACAGATCAGTCCCAAGTAAAACACGTCTTGATTTTGCGTTCATAAAAGGTTCTGCAATTTCCTTGTTAGCTAATTCTTCCGTTATAACTAACTTTGAAAATATAACATGATATTGCACAAATAATCTGATACTTTTGTGTTTTTCGAGCACACGTTTTACGGTTGTCTGTAGTAGGTGGTAAAGATTTGCTGCATTAAAATTTACTAAAAACAATTTGATTATCAAACAGATAACTATTATCAAAACCTGCAAAAGCAGTCGCTATTTTATTAGGTTCTCCCATAAGATTTTTCTTAGCTATATCACGCAATTTTAACATTATTATACTATAATGTAATATCTAATTGATAATTTCCTCACACTGCATGCGCTAAAAATTAATTGAAGATAAAAAATCTCCTATAATATAATGACAACAAATCTAACAAACACATGTGACCAAGAAGCATATCAAATTCACCTAAAGTATAACTTTATCTCACACTGCGCATGCGCTAAAAATCAATTAAAGATAAAAAAAAATCGCATATAATATAATGACAGTAAATCTGACAAGCGCACGTGAGCAATAGATTTATCATGTTTACCCAAAATACAACTTATACGCTGGAAATGTATTAGGTTCAGTTATTAACATCAAAACTAGAATATCTGTTGGCAAATTAAAGTCAGCGGGTTATACGATTAGTGTAAAGGGAGATAATGCCGATAGGATTGCAATGTTTAGAAAAGATTTTATTTACACGTTGTTTTGCGATGATATTCCAGAGGGACAGCGTGTATATCATGTGAATGATAAAGTCACTGATGACAACATTGAAAACTTATCCTTACAAGATGAGTTTCAGCCGCATCCGGTCTTTGATTTATACGAGGCTAACGATCGCGGTATTATTAGAAACAGAAAAACTAAAAAAGTTCTTGGTACTATGAGTAACTGTTAGAGGAACATCGCCAAATCAAGTTCATTATTATGGTCATCATTTTATTTACGAGGTGTTCAACGGATCTATACCCAATGGTCTTGTTATTAATCACATCAGTAAAATAAAGACTGACAATCGATTGGAAAATCTAGAACTAGTTACCCAACAGGAAAATGTGAGAAAAGGACGAGGTGGTGGTATTAATTTTAGATGTCCAGCAAAACCTGTTATTTCAAAAAACCTTGAAATGGATGAGGAGATCGAATTCAAATCGATTACAGCAGCGGCAAAGCAATATAAGATAAATTCCAGAGCATTAAAATTTGTAGCTGATGGAGCAACAAAATCAGCTTTTTCAAGCGAATACAATGCTAGGATTGGTTTTAGATATGTTATTTGATAGCTCGGTTTTAGTCAAGCAATGATGAGCAAATGTTATGATATCATCGTGATTAAATTTTAGCGTCGTTACTGCACTTTCATTAATTTTATTCTTTTCTGCTTCTGTTAGCAATATTTTATGAGAATCACCTTGCATTACAATAACGTCAACACTATAACCCAACAAACATTTTCTTACCGCTTCGGCTAGTTCGTTGTAATTTACTATATTAACTTTTTGGTGATATTTTATCTCATCAGTCATCTTATAATAATAAATTAGATAAAAATGTATTATAATAATGGACTTGATGAAACGACTCGCTGAACTCTACGAAGAAGATACTAGCGACAAAGTCGCCAGCGATAAGGTCGCCAGTGATGAGGTCACATTTTCCAAAGATTTCATAGACAAATCTATTGGTTATAATGAAGATGATATTTTATATAACAGCGAATCTGATGATGATGGTGAAATAGTCACTGTTGCTGACAGATCAAATTACAGAAGAACAACAACTAAACGATATAATGTCAAGTATCACATTGCAAAAAAAAATAATGAAATTTAATTTTACCGTTGCCGAACAACAACTGTTTTGGCAGTTAATCAAACCTTTCTTAAACATCAGGATTCCAGGCCGACAGAAAAATATCAAATTCGATTTCATATTTGTCAAGATTTTTAATCTAATGACGATCTCTGACGTTCGTAAGCAGTATCTAATATCGTTATGTAAACCAGTAAAATGTAAATCTGTCAAACAAAAGTATGAGAAAATTTATAATAACATTATATCATAATCTGCTTAGTTGGGATCCAACTGTTAAATTTATCGCTATACCCACGACATTTGACTAAACTTTTATCTCCTTTTTTTCTAATCACTTTTCGATAACAAAAACATCCTGCTCAATTTTCTGTAGTTCTTGTTCATAAAAACTACCTACGATCGGTTCCCCTGCCAGATCTTTTAAAACATACGTTACAGGTATTGTGAAAAGTACCTTATCAACTACAAAAACTTCTTCGCTCCAGTTCGGAGTAAATCCTTTTGCAAATACCTTTTTTGTCAAAGAAATTCTAACTTTATCACCAACCTTAAATTTATGTCTGCGGTACACTTTTCATTTGCTAATATTGGATTTTTAATAGCTTTTTTAGGTGTCATTTTGATGGTTCGATGTTTTGTGTTATTATATTCACCTACGATTTGAGAAAGGTCATCGATGTACCTGTTGGTGTTTTTAGCTGTCACATGTTTGTGTAATTTCTCGTTTAGCGTGCGATTAAATCTCTCAACAACAACGCTTTTACCTTCGTTTCCTGTAACATACCTTTCTATAATATTTTGTTCTAGAAACTGCTCAAACGTTTTGTTAAAAAATTCGGATCCGTGATCAGTCCAGATTTTATTCGGTTTTCTTTCTGTACTCGTTATTATTTGTCTTAGCGCATCAGTCATTGAAGTTCCTGTCTTATCCGAAACAGGTACACTGAAAGCGTATTTGCTAAAAACATCTATAACATTAAACAAATACCTTTTTGGACCACCATCAGCGCCAACGTTAAACTGAGCTAGATTGGATACATCCACCAAATCTATTGCCCAGATATCATCTACACCATTAGCGACAACTTTTCGTCGTGGGAACTTTTTTTTAGGTCTGTGCAGCTCGACTGCAAGATCATCGTATACTTTTTACCGAGTCCGAGTTTATATTTTGCTCGTATCATTCCCTGAACAAATTTTCTATCAAAACGTTCTAGTAGATTTGTTGGCACCATATCACGTAATTCGTCTAACATTACTTTATCACAATCTGCTTTCGAGTTTTCATGATCACGATAACAGATATCATGACGCATCGCTATTGCATCCACTTGATTATAAGGCTCTTGGCCTGGCAACGGATTGTCGTTCTCATCTAGTTGTTGATCTAGCGGATTCCATGGAACAGTATATCGATGACCTGGCAATGTCCAACCGCCTTTTGGTTTTGGTAATTTTCCAATAATTTTATGTATATCTATACCTGACCCTATTATTTCTCTGTTGTTACAACATTGACAGTGTGCGACAATTTTATTTTGCTCAAGGCACAAATCTCTGTCAGAATCACAGTTGCATATCATTCTATATTTCTAGTCGTCGACTAAAATAATATCAGGATAACCAGATCCTAGCGACATCTCTGAGGATACTGTCGCTGGGGACACTTTCTTTAAAAAACATATTTTTTCTTTTTCCGCAGACTGCACAAAAACTTTTTAATATTATCCTGTTGTTTTTTGTTTTTTCTGTCGTTTCATTAATATTTTCTGTTTTAGTTCTACACTTGAGACAGTATGTTGACATTATTCTATTTTTAAGTTTAGATAAAATTTATTGCGATCCCATCATTAGCGTGAGAAGGATGCTTGTCAAACTGTAAAATAAATTTAAAAAATTAAGATTTCTGATCATCTGTTGGATAAACATAATACAATAATATCCGCAAGGAGACGTTCCAACAGGTTGGAGTTGATTTGATGAATAATATATCGTTTTAAATTTTTTATTCATATACTTTTTTATTACATCGCTTGTAGGAAGTCCAAACGAGTCAAAATAATTATTATTATAAACTGCTACCCAATGCGTGCCGGACCCGTCATTAAAATCTTTTATATTAATAACACACGAACTTACAGCTGATGGTGATATTATTGCTGCGAGTTCATCTATAGAATAAATTCCGTGAAATCCAGGAACCTCTTTTAACTTATCAATGATATCAAAATTACTCAACGGGGTGGTCGAGTTCCCGGTAATGTTAGACCACGTTCGATTCCTAAAAGATTTGGCAGCAGACTTCCCCCTAGTCTCACCAAAAGTGGAGCGATCGGAATAAATCCTCCTTGTTTTGGTTGATTGCATATGCATTTGCATTTTGGTGTTGGCGATTTTGTTTTTATTATTTTCTTTTTTTTGTTGTTGACGATTTCTTTTTCTTTTGTGGCATTATAATATATTATTTACATAAAATTGTCAATCTTTTTATTCCACTTCCACGAATGATACAATTACCTGCGACTGCTTTCTTCGTTGCGCCAGATATTGCTCCAGACGCTGCTGCTAGTCCTAATGTGCCTAAGACTTTTAAAATTTTAGGTATTATTGTACTAGTTAATACTGATAATGCTGGACCAAGAAAACCACCTTCTTTTGCCAGCGCTGTCATTTGTACAGCACTCAAATTTAAAACAAAAGTTTATTTTACGATAATACTTCTTTACTTGATTTGTTGTTAGCATTAATTTTGTTAAAACACCATCAGAAATATTAGGATTGATTTTTAATGATACCTGTTCTCGCTTTGCAATAGCAGCTACTAATTTTTTAACTTGGCCATCGGTTAAATACACTTATTTTACAATATATTTTGCCATTTTATATAACAACTGTAGATTAAACTTGAACTGTCATTTTACCTCCAATAGAATCTCCCGTGATAAATCTATCACTAATCACTAATGCGTATACGTATAACGGTGCTATTGGAACCGCCTCAAGTGTCCAGGTAATTTCAATATCCGCTGTGCTGTCTACAGCTCGCTCGTTATGTTTACTAACATCAAAATGAAATATAGGATAAAGCGTACGAAATTCCTCTGCTGATATTTGACTTCCATCTTCAACATCTTGATATTTTTGTATTGCGTCAAGCAGGTACATGTACGGTCGAGAAATATTTTTATTAACGTCATCAGCAAAATTGCACTCGATAGCTCGTTCTGGATATTGCTTTGAATTTAATCTAGCATATATTCGTCTGACATCAGATTGATCAAATATTGCATTATTTTGTTGTTGGTTACCTCGTCGGGCTTGCTGTTGAAATACAACAAAGATATTTCTCGGCAATTGTTCGCTTGATGTTGTTGTGACCCTCCATGTGTAGTCAGTAGTATTTGGAACCGCTGTCTGATATATCTTATGCTGCTTAAAGTAAATTCTGTTTGTATGTTTATCAAGCGTGCTATTTAGTTCTGACATTTTAGTGATAGACGGTGTTATACGTGGCATCCACAAAGCAAGTTTGTTTATGATAAACTGTACATCAACCCCTCCATATCTAAACAAGCAGTCGTTTTGGTCTGCTCGATCTAAAATAAGAGTATGTTTTACTCCGCGAAATACTTTATCATGATCGCGACAAAAGCCGAAAATTGTTCTTAGTGGAAGCATCATTGTAATTTGACGTGATCTTCGTCATTGTAATTTGACGTTTTCTTCGCCTAGCAGAACCATCGTTATAGCGTGGATTTCTCACGTCAAGTGTGTTAAGAAGTAAATTTAACATCGCAGTACCGTTTGCATCTGCAGCTGGTGGTGTTATATTTAGATTATTAAAAGCTGCTGTAAGAGAAACTCTTGTAGCGTCTGCATTAGCAGCTGCACCTGGTGCGACAATAGCTAGCGCGTCTGCATTAGCAATGAGAAAATTTCTCACAATTACAGCATTTGCATCAGCATCAGCTCCATGTACTATAGCACCTCTCTTTAAAAATTCTGTTGATTCAGCTATACCCCGTCCAGAATCTTTAAACCACATCATATTAATTGCAGTTGATCTCGAGTAATCGTCGGAAAACGAAATAATATTCAAAATTGTACTTGCAACTTGTAGATGACTTGAACTATCTTCTATAGTTTGATTGGCCAGTTGATATCTAGCACTTTTGAATAAACACCAGCCGTTATTTATAAGAGCTACTTCTGTTCCAACTGCAATTGCAGCAGGTGGATTGGCTACTGTCATAATCTGACCACGAACTTCTAACATAGCCTTATGTAGCAGTAGAAATACATCTTTGTCTCTGGTGTTATTTAACAGGTGCTAACATTAGCAGCTGCACCTGTTGCTGCTATACCTAGCGTGTCTGCATTAGCAAAAAGAAAATTTCTAACAATTCCAGCATTTTTATCTGCATTAGCTCCATGTACTATAGCGCATCTCTTTAAAAATTCGGTTGATTCAGCTATCAGTATCTTTAAACCACATCATGTTCGTTGCAGTTGATCTCGAGTAATTATCTGAAAAAGAAATAATATTTAAAATAGCACTTGCAACTTGTAGGTGACCTGAAATATCTTCGATAGTTTGATTGGCTAGTTGATATCTAGCTCTTTTAAATAAACACCAACCGTTATTTATAAGCGCTACTTCTGCTCCGACTGCAGTTGTAGCAGGTGGATTGGCTACTGTCATAATCTGACCACGAACTTCTAACATATCCTTATGTGGCAGTAGAAATACGTCTTCGCCTCTGGTATTAAATATTCTGATACCAGCTTTATTTCATTCGTTAGAATTTTCATCAAGGTACTCAAAAAACTCGAATTCTGTCACATCGTTATCGATGTCATAAGTTTCTGTTAACTCGAGATAATTTTTAACAGACATTTTATTTTATTAGAATATATAAAATTTTATTGCGGCATTGTTACTTTAGATATTAATTTTTGTATGATCTGCTCGCCCTTTGGTGATAATATTTTTTTGTTGTTGTTATCATAGCTTTTTGAGTTTCTTTTGTTGGAGCGATTTCTGAGATAGCTTGTTTTATTTCAGATGCAGTCGGTGGATCACCTTTTATTTTATCAGCTATTTTTTGTCCCACCGCAGTCCCAGCGGCAGATGCAGCCCCAGTTGCAAAAGCTTTACCAGCGTCAATAGCAATTGGTGCAACTTTACTTGCTATACCCGGTACATTTCCAAAAAGTTTAGTGAATATATTTTAAAAAAATCCTTCTACTATTGTTCTTCGATAAACTTTTTTTCTTTGTTTCATTATATTTGATGTTGCATAATTTTTACTTTTGCTCGCGTAGATGTAAATAATAAGTTACAACTTCATTATTAACATGTAACTGTTTTCCTTATTGATCTGTCAACTGCATTATTATACTTGATATTTGATTTTCAACGTTTAAAGGATAATATATAATATGTCGTGGAGTTATTTGGATGAGAGAACCTGGCGGGACTTCTGGTGAGAAACTGTAAATCGTTTGACCTTTGCTACCTTTTGATGTATAAGAACCAGAAGCAATAGAAAAATTTACTAATATTGTATTTACTTCTGTTGTATTTGCTGGCAGTTCACTGTCATATGTAATAGGCTGATCAAGTGCAGTGTAAGTTTTTTCAGTAAATCCAAACAGTTGTGCAATACATCTTTCTCTTGGTTCAAGATTGATTGCTATATTTTTCAAAGTTATCCTAGTTCGCAATGTGTTATAATTTGCTGCTAATTCACAATTATCAGCCACACCGTCAGCTTTTGTGATGAGCTTCTTGATTGTCTTGTTTAGATCAGTAATATTATAAGCTCCTTGCGGAATTTTTATTTTTTTTTGTTGTAGATATTGGAGATGTTGTAATCATAGTAAAATACATTTCATCGTTAACATCATTTTTCACGTTAGGTATAGCATTCCAGCAAGTACAAGAAACTAATCCAATTTCATATTGTTTTGTAGGATCTAGTTGGATAGGTGGAATATAATTTACTGAAAACTTTGCGCTATCTATCGCAGACTCACTAGAGTTTAGTAATAATGTTGTTTGCATTCCTTTAATATTATATCATTTTACAAAATTAAGTCGCGGTGTAAAGTTTCATATTCGTCAGATGTTAATAATTCACTCGATCTTAGATGATCAAGTATGTCAATGATTTCATTATCAAGTTCAACACTAACATTCCCAGCCTCCTTTGATGATATTAATAACATTAATCTACCTATCATTTCAGTAGTTGAAGTAAATACTTTTACACCAGTTCCTGTTCTTACTCTACTTTTTTGTATACGAGATTTATCAAAAGTAAAAAATTTCCTTCTAAAACTCCACCCACTACCAAGAGGTTTTGCTCTACTATTTTCTGCTGTTTTTTTAAACGTGAAAGCAATGACACCGTTTCTCATTCTATCATAAAGTGGAAGCATATCATCAATTTCTGTAACCGTGTTTATTTTATCTTTAGCAGCAGCTCTGTCTCTCAATATTACATCTAATTTATCGATTAATGCTTGATATTCTACATCAGTCCACCTGCTTATATTTTCAATGTCACTTATATTTTCTTTGTTTAAAAAATCATCATATTTACTACCTTTTATCTCATCATTTGCTCTTTTTGGAAAATAAAATCTTTGCTCTCCAACTTCCATAAACTTTACAGTAAGATCACCGACTCTTTGTTGCTCCTCTCTGATATCTTTTATGTCTCCTGATAAATTTGTTATAATATTTGTTATTCCTTGCGTTGTTAACTCTGCTAATCTTCGCTCAAGTTCTAGCGGATTGTTTATCAATCGATCTGTTTCAGCTTGTCTAGCCGCAGGATCAGCTATATTTGCTGTAAGTGCCTCAATCAGTTTTCTTTTTTCTTCATCAGATCTAGTAACAAGTTTTGCAGCAGCTGCTTCTTGTTGTTCTCTAACAATTCCAACCAAACCTTTTTCTTGTAGTTGTTTAAGTTCTTCTTTTGATAGTGGTTTAGTTTCAGGTTGTTTACCTAATAGTGCTTCAGTAACCGGCTTGAAAATTGTAGCTGTTGCTTCTGTAGCAGTTACTTGCCCACGTCGTTCTTCTTGTACTTTTTGCTTAAGTGATGCCTGAGATTGAGCAAGTTTTTCTAGATCTTCTATGTGTTGTCTGTATCTTGCTCGTTTGTCCATTATCATAATTATAAATTTTATAAAATTGAAACGCTTTACTGTAAGTAACTGTTAATACAACAGCGAAACATTTTAGTTGGATCATTTGTAAGTTTATCAAACAAGAAAAAGTTAAATTTATCTTTTGTAGCATTACGGTAAAGTTCAATAAACTTATCTTTTGTCACGCCATGGCATTGCTCACTTGCAATATTTCTAACGTCAACATTATCCAGTCCTGGAAATAAAATAAAACAACCCGTATTTCGCCTAATAAATCTATCAACATTATAAAATCCTTGAGCGAGATAAACAGAATTACACTGTTTGTTACGTGACAGTGAGAAATATGATCTTATTTTATTCATCTCCATGTTATTTAGAGGAATATCGTCAAAAACTACTATCTTATGTTCATCTGCATCAAGTTGATTAACTGGAATAAGATTTTCTGGCTGCCTAATTATAAAAAAAATCTTCACCAGCTTTAAGATCATCACGAAGATTGTTATTATATTCGCTTAAAAACTCATACGTATCTTGCTGTGGATTGATTGTGTAAATATAAACTCTGTCGTAGTTAAAATTATCACCAAGAAGCAAATTCATAAGCAAATTTGTTTTCTCCGATCCAGTTCGCCCAACAATAAGATAATGACAATCAGGAATTTCATTGTTATGTTTATGCTTCACTAGTCTCTCTGTATCAAAGTTTAATATCAACGATTTTGCCATTTTGTATAATATTAAACTAGTGTTGATAATTTTATCTAGGACAGTAAATAATGAGCTACTATACAAAATTTGGAACACTATCAGATTTATCCACAAAAGGTTACCAAGGTTACTTATCCAAATATGCAACTCTTGATCAGCTCAAAAATGAAATCAATAATTTACTAAATCTTGCCAGCGTAGATCCAGAAGAAGTCGTCATTTTCCAGGACAAAGAAGGACGATTAAAGACGAGTAACGTAAAACTGTCAGATGTAGTTGTACGAAATCCAAGTGGGAATATTGTTATAACACAAAACAAGATTACAGATCTTGGAAACCCAACTGAGGATGGGGATGCTGTCACTAAAAAAAACGTCAATGATTGGGACGCTTCAATTAATAATGAAATCACAGCGCTCAAAACTGATTTTACCAGTCACGTGAACACATTTTTAAGTTTTCGCAGAAACATAAACAAAATTAGAGACGAATTTTTGGGAAATCCATCAAATGTTAGCATTACACTCGTTAATATTAACACAAATCTCAATGATATTAACACAAAACTCAGTGATATTATTAGTGGAATTCCTAATATTGTTGAGAAAACGAATATGATTAAAATTCCTCACAAACAGATTAAAAATATTGTGTATACTGTTGCATCCGGTTATACTAGGTGGACACCAAAAATAATTCTATTAAGTATATTGCAGAAGTTACCGGTGTGTATAGATTGTCAGTGCTTAGCAGTGCAAAGTTTAGAATATCTACCAAATATCTATTTCGTCATCCAAATGATGACTCATCTGGAGTATTATCTGTAATAATAAACAAAAATTCCGAAGAAGAATTTGTATTTGAACCAGTTGATAAAACTTTAAAATTAGCAATTTTTCTCTGGTGCTTGGAATTTATAGCTGAACAACCAGCTCTTATTTTGATTACCCAAACATAGGACTATGTGAACTAATATTATAATGAAAAGAAGCATTGTTGATTTCAATTATATTTCAAAAGAAATTTCAAAACAAGATGTAGACGCATTAATACAATACTACAAATATTATCATAAAAAACTTTGGTGTGTAAAAAAATGTTACAAATACTACAACAAGATCCTTCGAGTAGTGTCTTATCTACCCTTGTTAATGACCAGTTTTGGTATAATTTCAAGTGGGGTATCATTAAATCCTTTTTTGTTAATCATATCCGCTATTGGTGTTTCACTTACAGCGGCGTGTAAAAAAGTAGAACCAAAACTTTTGATAAAGAAGCACGGTTGTTTAACATCAATTAAAACTTACAAGAAACTACCTGATCAGATCCGGTCTTACCTACGAGGAGTTAAATATAATATGGATGATTTATTACGTGAATTTCGTATTACTGACAATATGTTAACATATATTCTACCAATAAGGGTTAGCAAGTATGAAAAAAAAATATCACAAAAATATGAGTAACATAAAATTTTTCTAAACTTAAGATATAATATAACTAAAATAATATCATTTTCATTCTAATGCTAGTTTAATTTCCACCTTGTTAACTGAGAGGTTCTAATGCACAGTTTAATTTTCATCCTGTTATCTGATAAAAAATTTGTGGTAAAACCTATTTGCCGTCTTTAGAATAATCGTATTGCACGCATGAGCTGTTCTAACATATTCGTCACTTCTGTTGACAGAAAATATCACATTCCAACACCTGTTGTTTTGTCTGGTTACAAAATATCTGTCTACATAGTAGTAGTATAGGGAAATGAGGGGTTTGGCGGGGCTGGGGGAGGAGGTGTGGGAGGGGGTGGTGGGCAAAATCCTCATTTCCCTATACTACTGGTACAACCAGGTACAACCAACATATCTGGCACCAAGATGGATATGACTGCTGGTAAACTGATTTTGTGTAGGATTAAGGTGTTTAACTCCCTATGATGCGTGTTCTTGTTTGTGACTAGTTATATACTACATATATGTGATGGATTAAGGTGTTTAACATCATAAGATGTATGAGGTCTTGTTTGTGATTAGTTATATATTACATATATGATGGTTTAAGGTGTTCATCACCCTATGGTGTGTGGTCTTGTTTGTGACTAGTTATGTATTACATATATGATGGGTTAAGTGTTTAGCACCCTATGGTGTGTGGTCTTGTTTATCACTAGTTATATATTACATATATATGACGGGTTAAGGTGTGTAGCACCCTATGGTGTGTGGTCATGTTTGTGATTAGTTATATATTACATATATGTGATGGGTTAAGGTGTTTAGCACCCTATGGTGTGTAGTATTGTTTGTGACTAGTTATATATTACATATATATGATGGGTTAAGTTGTTCATCACCCTATGGTGTGTGGTCTTGTTTGTTACTAGTTATATATTACATATATGTGATGGGTTAAGGTGTTTAGCACCCTATGGTGTGTGGTCTTGTTTGCGACTAGTTATGTATTACATATATATTATGGGTTAAGGTGTTCATCACCCTATGGTGTGTGGTCTTGTTTGTGACTAGTTATACATTACATATATGTGATGGATTAAGGTGCTTAACACCCTATGATGTGTGGTCCAGTTTGTGATTAGTTATATATTACATATTTCTGTTGGTTTAAGGTACTTAACACCCTATGGTGTGTGGTCCTGTTTGTGACAAGTTATATATTACATATATGTGATGGGTTAAGGTGTTTAGTACCCTATGGTATGTGGTCTTGTTTGTGACTAGTTATATATTACATATATATGATGGGTTAAGGTGTTCATCACCCTATGGTGTGTGGTCTTGTTTGTTACTAGTTATATATTACATATATGTGATGGGTTAAGGTGTTTAGTACCCTATGGTGTGTGGTCTTGTTTGTGACTAGTTATATATTACATATATATGATGGGTTAAGGTGTTCATCACCCTATGTTGTGTGATCTTGTTTGTGATTAGTTATCTATTACATATATGTGATGAATTATTGTCCTTAACACCCTATGGTGTGTGGTCCTGTTTGTGATTAGTTATCTATTACATATATATGATGGATTAAGGTGCTTAACACCCTATGATGTGTGGTCATGTTTGTGACTAGTTATATATTACATGTATGTGCTGATTTAAGGTGTTTAGCACCCTATGGTGTGTGGTCTTGTTTGTGACTAGTTATATATTACATATATGTGCTGAGTTAAGGTGTTTAGCACCCTATGGTGTGTGGTCTTGTTTGTGACTAGTTATACATTACATATATATAATGGGTTAAGGTGTTCATCACCCTATGGTGTGTGGTCCTGTTTGTGACTAGTTGTCTATTACATATATGTGAAGGATTAAGGTGCTTAAAACCCTATGGTGTGTTGTCCAGTTTGTGATTAGTTATATGTTACATATTTGTCGCATTTCCTGCTATTTAAGAGCCCTTGAATTATCGATGTTAAAGTTTACATTTGTCCTATTACATGTTATGATCATATTTATATATCTCGTCCAGTCCCAAATATAAACAAAATTTCTTCGTCTGGATAAAATGTCTGGGAAAGATTCATACTATCGGATCATTTTAATCTCGTTCTACATGGCTAATAAAGCATACAGAAGTAAATTGATTATGCAAAGTACGTTTTATTAATGGAATTGATATGAACTATTCCAGAACTTCTTATTGACGTATAGTGTAGGTTTAAAATTATTTACCGAGTTAGTGATTCTCCATCATTTGCCAGGTCGTCTTGATTTTATCACACAATACAAAATGCATTATCGGTACATTTAACGGTCGTAATCACTTATGGTAGGTATATATACATGGGAACCCGCAGCGTGGATCAAGGAAGTGTCACGTGACCCAACTATCTATCTATCTATCTATATATCTATCTATCTATCTATCTATCTATATATATATATATATATATATATATATATATATATATATATATATATATATATATATATATATATATACACTTTTGTACTTTTCTTTACAAGACTATCATTTTGACCCTTTTGTAGAGAGACCCATTATTCAATGGTATTGCTATTTTAATAAATAGTTTGCATTTCCTTGATCCTTAGCATAAGTTAACAGATATTTAATGCTTGTAGATACATCAATCGGCCATATGTTTGCTTGGAACCTGCGGCTAACGTACATTTTAAGATGACTTTAAACAAACTTGTTGCTGATATCATCAGTCATTTCGCCGTTATTTACAAACTCCGTTTGGTTGTCAGAAAATATTGGTTCAATATATGTACATATGTTTTATCATATTTAAAATTATTTGTTTGTAGGATAATTGTTGAAACATTGTAGTAGGTAATTTCCATTTATATATGCAGTCGCTACACAATGGAGAAAAACGTTATATGCATATAATTTAAAGTTACTTGTCATTAACAAATTATCGCATGTTTTGAATGCATGGAATAATACCAAACGGTTTAGAAAGAAAATATGTCACAGTATGACATATTAAATAACTTAGTTATATTAAACATATTAGACGTTTTTATCATTTTTGGAAAAAGGAATCAAGACAGCTCTTTGAGTCAGCGTTAATAATGCAATAATGCAGCCAATTATTTGTTGCTTTAATGATTGCTGTCTTTGGAATCATACGTACATTTGTTTACAAGACTATCATTTTGACCCTTTTTGTTGATATATTTCTTACCTTCTCTCTTTTATCTATCGTTTTACACGTAGGTATTTATATGAGTTTTCAGTTCAATACCAATGTTAATGCTGCTTGTTTCCAGTTACTGTAGCCGGCGGTACTTTCCGCTTTTATTATCGTATAGCTGAGCAAACAAAATTGCACCGCCACCGTCCAACACTAAGACTAGTCTAGCTTTATTAAATAACGGCCTCAACACTTACCTTCTACATTTGCATTGATTCAAACGAAAAGTAGGTTTGAATTGACTACTATCCAAAGCTATTTTTACTGTCGAAGACCATGCTAGTCTTCGTTTGTTTGAAGACACGAATAAAAGTGCATATTAAGTCTTATTGATAAGGAGCGTTATTGAACTCAGTAATAAACCCAGCAAAAAGGGGGAAACTGTAATATTCATACAGTGTCACAGGACTAGGCTGCTCTCTTTAATTATTGACATAATAAAGTTATTTTCGTAGTGACAAATGATAGGTGTTAGATTGTGTAATTTGTATGGCGTATGCTATTAGTGCCTTTTCTTCTTTTTTCTATTACCTATAGATCACTTTTTATGGTAGTTCAATATAAATTAATCAGAAAAAATAAGAATGAGCAATAGGTTAAAACTGCTTAAACAGAAGACAAGTTGTGTCAAAGATTATACCATCCAACAACCAAGCAGCAAGTTGTGTCAACGATTATACTGTCCAACAACAAACCAGCAAGATGTTTCTAAGTTTCTAAAAGCCAAAAAACATCCAGGACGTTGTGTCAAAGATTATTCTGTTCGAAAAACAACCAGCAAGGTGTGTCAAAGATTCTACCGTCCAACAACAAACCAGCAAGTTGTGACGAAGATTATACCATCCAACATAAAAACCAGCAAATTGTGCCAAAGAGTTTACGATCCAAAACACCAACTAGCAAGTTGTGTCAGAGATTATACAATCCAAAACCAATCATCAAGTTGTGTCAAAGATGATATCAACCAGCAAATAACCATCAACTTATGTCAAAGATTATACAATCCAACAACTAATCAGCTAGTTATGTCAAGAATTATACGATGAGCAACTAACCATCAAGTTGTGTCACAGATTCCACCATACATCAAGCAACCAACAATTTATGTCAATGATTATACTATCCCACAAGCGACAACATTGTTGTGTCAAAGATTATACCGTTCAACAACCAGCCAGCGACTTGTGTCAAATCTTATACGATCCACAAACAAACCAACAAGCAAGGTCTATCAAAGATTATACCTTCCAACAACCAACCAGCAGGTTGTGTCAAAGATTATACTATCCAACAAATTGTGTCAAAGATTTTACAACTACCAACCAGTAAAATGTGTCATGGATTATACGATCTAACAACCAAACAGCAGGTTGTATCAAAGATCATACGGTCTGACAACATTCCAGCG
This sequence comes from Potamilus streckersoni, assembly GCA_016746295.1. Lineage (NCBI taxonomy): Eukaryota > Metazoa > Mollusca > Bivalvia > Unionida > Unionidae > Potamilus > Potamilus streckersoni. The sequence continues at coordinate 20,033 of JAEAOA010000893.1, read as the reverse complement.
AAGTGTGTCGAAGATTATAAGATCAAACAAACGACCAGCACATTTTGTCAACGATTATATCATTCAGCAATAATCCAACAAGGTGTGTCAAAGATTATACCATCCAAAATCCAACCATGTTTTGTCAATGATTGTACCATCCATCAGCCAACGAGAAAGTTGTATCAATTATATTACCATCCAACAACCCAACCGGCCAACAAGTTGTGTCAAAGGTTATACCGTCCAAAAACCAACAAGCAAGTTGTGTCAAAGATTATACCATCAAACAACAAACCAACAAGTTGTGACGAAGATTATACCATCCAACATCCAACCAGCAAGTTGTTTCGAAGTCTATACAATACAACAACCAAACAACAAGTTGTGTCAAAGATTTTAACATCCAACAACCGACCAGCAAGTTGTATCAAAGATCTTTCCGTTCAACAACCAACCAGCAAGTTGTGTCAAAGTTTATACCCACCACCAACCATGCATTAAGTTGTGTCATGGATTACAACATTCAACAACCAACCAGCAAGTTGTGTGGACAATGCTAATATCCAACAAAAGAGCAGCAAGTTGTAACAAAGATGATACGATCAAAAATCCAACCAGCATGTTGTGTCAGAGATTATCACGTCCAACAACCAACCAGCAAAATATGTCAAACATCAGTCATCAAGTTATGTCAACGATTCTACCATCCATCAAGCAGCTAAAAAGATATGTCGATGATAATACCATACAACAAGCGACGAGATTGTTGTGTCAAAGATTATATCGTCCAATAAACAAGCAGCAAGTTGTGTCAAATCGTATACCATCTACAAACCAATAAGCAAGTCATATTAAAGAATGTACCTTTCAACAACCATCAAGCATGTTGTGTAAAAGATTATACCATCAAACAACCAACCAGCAAGTTGTATCAAACATTATACCGTCCAACAGCCAACCAGTAAAATGTGTCATGGCTGATTATACGATCTAATAACCAACCAGAAGGTTGTATCAAAGATCTTACCGTCCAACAATAATCCAGGAAGGTTTGTCGACGATTATAATGATCCAACAACCAGCCAGCATGTTTTGTCACCGATTATACCATCCAACACATTTCAGCAAGGTTTGTCCAAGATTATACCATCCAACACCAAGCCAGCAAATTTTGTTAATGATTATACCATCAAGTAACCAAATATCATGTTGTATCAAATGTTATACCATCCAACAACCCACCAGCAAGTTGTGTCAGTCCAAAATCCAACAAGCAGATTGTGTCAAAGATGATACCGCCCAGCAGACAATTCGAAAGTTATGTCAAAGATTATTCCGTCCCACATCCAACCAGCAAGTTGTGTCAAGGTCTATACCGTCCAGCGACCAATCAACAGTTTGTGTCAAAGATTATGCCATCCAACAACCAACCAGTAAGGTGTGTCAAAGATTATACCATCCAACAATCAACCATCAAATTGTGTTAAACATTATAACCGTCCCACATCCAACCAGCAAGTTGTGTCAAAGTCTATACCGTCCAGTAACCAACCAACAGGTTGTGTCAATGATTATACCATCGAACAACCGACCAGCAAGTTGTGTCAAAGTCTATACCGTCCAGTAACCAACCAACAGGTTGTGTCAATGATTATACCATCGAACAACCGACCAGCAAGTTGTGCCAAAGATTGTATCATCCATCAACCAAACAGCAGAGCGTATCCTTGTTTTGACTGCAATACATAGTTGTTTCTGTTCATGATATTATATAAAAGGCGATATGGCATATTATGTATTCAGGTGTTTTCTTTTTCATCCCTGTCAACCCTACGTCCAACACACAAATTCAATTTAAGTTTAATTCTTCAAATGTTTTGTTCGTTGGTATCTTGTTTCACCGTGTTTAAAATAATGTATTTTAGTAAAGTTATTAAATCCTAGAACATTATCATAAGTGCAATCAATAAATCCAAAAATATTTTGTTAGAGTACTCAATAAATTCGAAACATTAGCGGTACTTAAAACACTGTTTGATTTTGTAGCTCTTAAAATGAATGAATAGTAAATATGTTTTAAAACTATAATATTGGTCTTTTTTAATTTATTCTGTAGATATAAATACTATTATTGTTAGTAGACCCAACTTGCTGGTTGGTTAGAAATATTAGTACTCCTTGGCAAAGCAAATGAGGTATACACTGACAGTACAACAACGTGCTGATTATTATCTAGACCTTTGACAGTCTGAACAGTTATTTGCATCGAGGATATATTTTATTGCCAGGTAATGACCGAGCTGGAGATAAGGTAATGAAAGCATATGTAACTGACAAGCCTTGTTTGGATCAAAAGGTTTATTATAGAACTTGAAATTTCCGATAAATACCCAGCTTATTCTTTACTAAAGCAATGACATAAAGAAGCTCTTAAGATGTCGATCACAGAAGTGTTCCTTTAGCTGACGCATTTATTGGTTAGTATCTTGATGAATATAGTTGGTCCCTGAGCATTCATTTGTTTTATTCTAATCACGTTTACAGAGGGAAATCAAATCACTCAGTATTCAACAGAAATAAGATGCTGATATCAGATGTTTGCTTGAGAATGCTATTGGCAAGATTGAAACCATACACGTGTTCAGTGATCACTAGTACTTTATTTAATGAAAACAAACCAAACAATAAAATATTGTTAAGGAATAGTTTGATGTTGCAAGAATACAATATTATTATGTGCAGTTTCTATTGTTGGATGGTTTGCCTCAATAATGATATGTTATCTGCATATGCATTTTGTACATTACTTTGTCAAAATTAAGTTATTTATGTACTTGACCAGTAATAGAAAACATAGGTAATATTTCTCTGAGGGTATAGATTAAATCTTAAGATCTTTAACAATTTATGTAAACATGTTTCCTTCTATCTTAATTCAGTATCTTATTTTTTACTTGGAAAGTTTTAAACTTGCTGACATTAAATGTTTTAGACAAGAGATCTCCTTTCATCTTGGCTCAATTATTGTATCAAAATTTATTTTATAGCTTTTTCTTTAAAAATTACTCATTCTTTCCTTTACACCTAAAGCAGAATCAGTCGTATTTGTTGTATTCAGTTTCTAATTAGGGTGGAATATTTATTCAATTTTCAATCACTGGAATTACAAAGTACTCAATAATATTCTTTGACTAAACCATTAGTTTAGAATTTAATAAATTCAGCCAAGTATTATATTACTGTGATACATACAAATAATATTAATTCATTATCTTCCATGCCATTTTCACATTAACATACTAAAATACAAGCACATTAAAATATTCGATATGGAAATTTATTTGGAACTTGGAATTGAATTTGAACCTCATACATGTGTGCTTGTGTTGGAATATGTAGGACTATTTGGAAACTTCGCAACACTTATGGTTCGTTGTTAGATTTAAAATTCACAATACTGTTACTATGTTTTCAGATTATAGCCAAGTAGAAATAAATTATTTGTTGAAATTAAAAATCTTGTTCGTTTTCGCTGTTTATGTTAATTAAATACCAGAGTGTAATACAATATTGTTATTTAGGCACATCAAGAAAACAATAATGTATTTGTCGATGTCCATTCAGATATATTGAAGTCTTATATCGCTTCATGTATAATTTGTGTCATTTATAAGATATCGTATGTAATTTTAAGTACATTAATATTTGACTATTATGTAAAAGAATGCTCTATTGAAGAATTTTCTATTCTTTTTGAGGAAGATGTTATGAATATTTAATTTGTATTATATCTTGTCTTTCTCCATGACTTTATGTTAAGTATATCTTCATTTTTTTTATTCACCAAAGGTAAACTTGTATATGCTACGTTCACTCGACGTAAGATGCAGTAAAATGACCATATATATGCATTTATGATCTAATCAATTATACCTACTTTCGTTTCCTATGTTAAAGTGAGCAAAATATTTCTTTATAAAATTATTGAAATACCATACCTGCCAAACATGAAGTCGCAGAAAGAAAACAGGTATTTTATGCATATGTAAAATGATGAAATTAAAGATACAAGTGAGAAATATATTTTCCGAAAAACGTTCTTGGAAATAATGCTTCTAATACATTAATGCTCCTGAATTCAGAATAAACCGTCAAAGTAATAAATACTTTGTTACACTTTAAATTGCAATACAGCATAAACCATAAACGTAATCAATAATCTGTTACACTTTAGTTTGAAATACAGTTTGAATAATCAATTTAATCAATATATCGTTTCACGTTAGATACAATATAGCATTAACTGTCAATGTTATCAATACTTTTCTATACTTTTGACTGAAATACAGTATAAACCGTCAATGTAATCAATACTTTGTTACACTTTAGATTAAAATACAGTATGAACAATCAGTGTAACCAATAATTTGTTACACGTTAGATTGAAATACTGCATTAACCGTTACAATTTGCATTGGAATAGAGCATCGACAGTTAATGTAATCAATACTTTGTTACACTTGAGATTAAAATACAGCAATAATCGCCAATGCAATAAATGCTTTGTTACACTCTGGATTGAAATTTGGATTGAAATACGGTATAAACAATCTGTGATTGCCACATCTTTATTACACTGATAATTTAAATATAACATGCATAATGCAAACTTTATGTGGTACCAGTCCTAATATGACATTGAATTTAAATGCACCATAACCCTCTGTGTTATCAAAACTTTATTTCATTTTTGATTGAAATACAGATTAAACAGCCTGCTTTACAAATATATTATTCTGCTTAGGATTCAAATTCAGAATCAGTCATCAGCGTTTTCAGATAGTTTACTATACTTTAAATTCAGTATTAACTGTCTGTTTTATCAAATGCTTTTTCTCCACTTTAAATTAATTGCTTTCCGTATAAGTAATCGAATACTTCTTTCCATTTCGATATATTGTATACACTGTTTATTGTATCAGTTTCCCCACGCGAAACAACCCCTTTAGTGGCACTTATGAGCTCGTTTTTACATATCTGAGGTTTATTTATCTATGGATAGTTAGAAATACAGACAAGCAGACACTGACATAGAAAAAGCTTTATTTTGAAGGAACTGGGAATATAAGAATCAATAATCATCTGCCACAGAAGAGCATCTCCTAGAAAGACTTGCAATTTATATTATTATTATAATGCAGGAAAATAAGTAGAACATCATCCCGTGAGCAAATATGTTTGGCATTTAATACAACAGTTATCGTGAATCCATATTTGACAAGTTCAGCCGTTTCAGAGATATTTATCATTTACATGCAGACATGATTGCCTCTTATTGGGTTTACTAACTAGGTACTTCTATTCTATGAACAGGTGCAGTATAAAGCCAACATACTAAACGATTGCTGAGTTATACTTCATGTAATAGAGAGATTCAGACGACAGAGTTCGACAGTCATATAAATTAAACTGGCAGTTCGTTCCAACATGACAAATAAGCAAAATAACAAAAGTAGAGTATATCTGACCGATACAGCACTTGTGCATTATAGCTATATTTGCTGAAATATGTCTAATATGGCCAAAGTGCACTTTATATTGCCTAGTACATTCTAGACTTCCTTAGGGAAGATTTCTATGTCAAAATCATACAAGGGGTCATTTACCATTAGTACCCTCATATAATTTATAAAGGGAAAAGAAAACTTTAACCAATATCAAATGGTTGACTTCGTTAGCTGTTGATAATCTGGTTAGCTTAGAACTGTGACGAACATCATGACAAAGGAAGTTCCGGCAACGATGTGTCCATCTTTCGTGTACAAGAAGAAATGATCCTAATAGAAGGTTTAGATTTCATTGAATTTCCACTTAAAGTCTAATTGCTATCGATAACATTTTTAAATGATTAAATTTGATTTTCACGGAGATTTGATAACAACAGATCTGGAAGAAAATTATGTGAAGGAACGATCCTAATTATTGGTGACAATACTATATTACAATATATGTAAAAAAGCTAACTTTTCGTGCCAAATGCCAAGTAAAAATTTACAATATAGACTACAAGCAAACTGAATTCAAAGTATCGACATTTATTCAAACGTCAGTGTAAAATATAGTGTTTGCATACTAACAGTTATAAAATAAGCAAAATGGCAGAAATAAATCTTTACTGTTGCTGTTTGTTGAATAATCATGAAGGCATACTTATCACTAATACTTTAATTCTTTTCTTGATCATGTACACTTTCACATAAATAATTGTTTTTATGATTTAGTCTAATATGTTATATGAATCATTTTATTTGTAAATGGCTGCGATACACTTATAGACTTATTTCTTAACTTTAGTTTAAACATTTCTACTAATTTAATCATATTAAAGCAAATCCTGCAAAATATTATCCATCTTCTCATTCAAGATTACTTGTAATGATAATCTGCCAAATCTTTTAACAACAAATTGCTTTAAAGGCAAAACTATCACCGCCAACTTTAACGGTATAACAGTCACCGCCATCTTTAAAGGCATAACTATCACCGTCATCTTTAAAGGCATTACTGACAATGTCTTCTTTAAAAACATTAATATCAATGTCATCATTAAAAACATTACAATCACTGTCATCTTTAAAAGAATTAGTATGAATATCATATTTAAAATCATTATTGTCACTGACATCTTTAAAGCTATTAGTATCACTGTTATCGTTAAAAGCATTACTATCACTGTCCTCTTGAAAAGCATTAGTATCACAGTCATCTTTAAATACATTACTATCACCGTCATCTTTAAAGGCATTACTATCACTGTCATCTTTGAAGCCATTACTATCGGTGTCATAGTTAAAAGGCATTACAATCAGTTTCATCTTTAAAGGCATTACTATCAATGTCATCTTTAAAGGTATTACTATCACTGTCATATTTAAATGCATAACTATCAGTGTCATCATTAAGGACATTAGTCACAATGTCATTTTTTAAGGCATTACTATCACAGCCATCTTTAAAGGCATTACTGTCAATGTGATCTTTAAATGCTTTACTATCACCACCAGCTTTAAAGACATTGCAATCAGTGTCATCGTTGAAGGCAATACTATTACTGTAATATTTAAATGAGAATCTATTAACATCATCTTTAAAGTCATTACAATAATCGTCATCTTTAAAAACAATACTTTTAACGACATTTGTAAAGACATTCTTATCGCTGTCATCTTTAAAGGCATAACAATCTTTAATGTCATTACAATAATCGTCGTCTTTAAAAACAATACTTTCAACGACATTTATAAAGAAATTCTTATCGCTGTCATCTTTAAAGGCATAACTATCTTTAAAGGGATTACAATAATCGTCATCTTTAAAAACAATACTTTCAACGACATTTATAAAGAAATTCTTATCGCTGTCATCTTTAAAGGCATAACAATCTTTAAAGTCAATACAATAATCGTCATCTTTAAAAACAATACTTTCAACGACATTTATAAAGAAATTCTCATCGCTGTCATCTTTAAAGGCATTACTATCTTTACAGGCATTACCATCACCGTCATCTTTAAAAGCATTACTATCACTGTCATCCTTGGAGACATTGCTATCAAAGTTATCGTTAAAGCCGTTACAATCACTTTCATCTATAAAATCATCACTATCACTCTCAACTTTAAAAGCATTACAATCACTATCAGCTTTAAAAACATTTCAATCACCGTAGCCATTGCAATTACTGTCATCTTTAAAGGAATTATTGTCAATATCATCTTTAAAGGGATTACTATCTTCGTCATCGTTAAATGCATTACTATCAACGTCATCTTTAGATACATTAGATCACATCTAAAGGCATTATTATAGCTTTCACTGCAGTCACTGTCACATATAATGACATTATTATCAGTGCCATCTTTAAAGGCAGAACTATTATTGACATTATAGCCACTGTCATCATTAAAGTCAATACTATCATTGTCATCTTTAAAGACTTTACTAACACTGTCATCTTTAAAGGCATTAAAATCAATGTCATCCTTGAAAACATTACTACCACGATTATTGGAAACGGCATTACAACCTTTTTCATCTTTAAAATCAGTTCTGACACTTTCAGCTTTAAGGACATTACAATCAGTGTCATCTTTGAATATGTTATAATTAATGTCATCTTAAAATGCATTACTATCCATGTCATCCTTAAAGGCCTTACTTACTATCATCGTCATCTTTAAATGATATTATTATCACCTTTAGCCTAAAAGGCATTACTATAACTTTCATACTTAAAGTTACTACAGTCACTGTCACATATCAAGACTGTCACTGTCTTCTTTCAAGTCATTAATATCACTGTCATCTCTAAAGGCACTACTATCACTACGAACAGTAAAAGCATTACCACCATTGTCATCTTTAATGACATTTATATCACTACCGGCATTAAATACATTACTGGCACATTGAATTTTAATGGCAATACTTACACGGAGAACTTTAAAAACATTAATAACACGGTGCGTTTAAGTATTACTAACATCGTGAACTTTCAAGGCATTACTAGCACTGTTATCTTTAATGGTATTATTAGCTCTGTGAAGTTTAAATGCATTATAAGCATCGTGACTTTTCAAGGCATTGCTACCACTGTGAATGTTAAAGGCTTTACTAGAACTATCCGCTAATGCCACTAAAATCATATTTTGATGTAAACTCTTTTGGAGTAGCTGCCTGGTACTTATCTTTACAGAGTTTGAATTATATGGGTCATTCTGCCTTTGCGCATCTATATAGCAAAATATTGGAAACAATTGTGTGTATATCTGCTTTTTGCTAATATCACAATCAATAGACGTACCTCTTAAATTTGTGATGTTTTTGTGAGTTTAATCTGTGACTGGGTCTAGCGTGCCGGAATTAGGGACCAATAGCATCTGCCAAACAGAAGATTGCTAAGTTAGTATTGCACTCATACAGTTCTTTTAATCAGGCTTGTTGTCTTTTAAAGTCAGTCTTACATGCATGTAGGAGCTCTTTTAATCTGGCTTGTTTTCTCTTTAGTTTAGTCTCACATGCATATAAAAGTTCTTTTAAGCCTGACTGTCGTCTCTTTAGGTTAGACTTACATGAATATATGAGCTTTTTAAGACTGATTGTTGTCGTTCTAGGTTAGTCTTATGTGTATATGGGAGTCCTTTTTACATGCATATAAGAATGGGGTGTTTTAATCCGGCTTGCTATCTTTTTCGGATCCATGTTCTGGTCTGGCGTTTATATCATAAAATAATTATTAAAGTATTCTCTGTTTCTTGTAAGAAGAATGCGACGAAGCAATTTTTATTTAATTCCTCGGCAAATGTTACTGTCAATATAAATTATTCAACTCAAAGATAAATCCGCACAAAAACAAAAGCTGATGAGACAAGCAGGAAAATAAGGGAAACGGTATATATAAACAATACTATCATACAGGTACGAGAAATTAAATTCGTACTCTACCGAATTTCGAATCCATGTCCGCGAGTAATCGGCACCCATCGCCTTGCCTGCACGCACCAGCCCATATACCGTCACGACTAAGCACGCATCACCAAAAAGTGATGGCACTGAGTCGGTGTTATACTAGCTTGTGCGTTTCCCTTATTTTCCTGCTTGTAATGCGAGTGTGTCTGCTATGCACAAGCTTGTATAACACCGACTCAGTGCCATCACTTTTTGGTGATGCTTGCTTAGTCGTGACGGTATATGGTTTGGTGCGTGCAGGCAAGGCGATGGGTGCCGATTACTCACTGACCAGGGTTCAAAACTCGGTAGAGTTCGAATTTAATTTATCTAACATGTATGATAGTATTATTTATATTAAACTATTTTTTCTGCCCACTATTAACAAGATTCTACTACAGAATCCAGGGTTAGCACTGTCTGGTATATATATATATATATATATATATATATATATATATATATATATATATATAAAGAACTGATTGTATTATGTGTGGGATCAATCGGACAGAGGGTTCACATAGTAAATGAAAAGTAACGACTTAAATCAAATAACATTTATCGTAACATTTAAGTATTATCCTAACATAAATAAATAACCATGCTATGTAACACATGTGCTGCAAAGTAAAATCATAACATAATTAACTACGCATTGTAACGCATGTACTGCATAACAATGTCTTGAATCGTTCTGTGAAAAATAGACGTGACAAACCTTTCAATTGATAAAAACCAAATCTTGCAAAAACAAATTGATTCACAAACTATAATATGTTTCTTTAAGAGCTAGTTCTAATTAGCTGAACTTGTAAAAAGAAGATAAAATTATATCTCCTTAGCTTTTAGTTTCTGCCTCTCTGTTGAAATGTTTATTTATTTTATAGATTTATTGGGGTTTTCTTCCTATTCATTGTATGTATTATCCCACGATATTCTAAGGTGATAGTAGATGCTAATTTTATGTCCTATTTCCTTGATATATTTCTTTAATCTACAATGCGGTTAGTTTAAGACGTATTGCCACTGAAATTCAAATTTACCCCCCACTCTCTTCTTTTTAAATTACAAGGGTGTTCTTAGACCCTGTATATGGAGTACCATTCGTATCTATTATTGCATTCGTCCAGTGTTTGTGCATATCCAATAGTCCAATGGCAGCTCGTGTATTGATTATTTACGAGCGTTGATTGGGTAGAATTGTTGTTTCCTATTTTTGATCATGTTCCTACTGTTGTCATTGTGTGAAATTATAACAGACTTACTTTCTGACAGGTATTAAGTCAAGACTATAACTATATAAGATATTCAGTGTGGTGTCTAAATTGGTAACATATTCAGTTATGTGTCTAAGATCGTAAGATATTCAGCGCGTACCAATACAAAATAATACCAAAAATAATTAAAATGTAAATAATGATATTCAGGAGGGTAAGTCAGTTTTCATTTATTCTGGTATAGATCTGGTATAAGACTAATATGTTTACACCCAACAATCACACATCAAAAACAAGACTTTAATGGTTTTTTAAACAGTTCTTAAGATATACATGGTCTTTTTGAATACCCAGTATAACCACTAAGTGAATCTGGGGGAAATACCGTGGAAGACATCAGAATCAGACTCCTTTTGGGCTCTCTATTCCTATCCCACTCGCTTGTGAGTTTTGGCGAATAACCTAACTTTTCCAGATAAAAATGAAAAATATTCTAAAAATAATTATATTTGTTAAAAGAAAATGTAAATTTCACCTCAAGTTAGATACGGTGTTGATTCAGCTATTCATGACTTAAATCGTGCATTGCTATATGCCTATTCTTATGAATATTTTAAACAGCTCTTCGCGTAAATATTTCGTAAATAAATAAAAGAGACAAATTAATACCTCTAGCATTCGTCAGTAATTTCCATAATTCACACAAACAAATACCATTTTCTAAATTGATATCACAAGTGTGAAATTATGGCATGCAATATAATCTTTGCAAAAAAAAAATCTGAGTATTGAAGATTAAAAAAATTACAGTTAAGTAGTGATATTTCAAAATAAAGTCAGAAAGCTTATAGGTTGTCAATTTCAGTCCACATTTCACTGCGACAATATGAAAAGTATGGTTCAAATTTGTTACAAAGCATTTTTGATACCAATAAATAACATCCTAATCATATATTATGAGTTAAATCCAAAATAGTCCAAAATACGTTACACCGGTGCTAATGACTTTAGTTCTAAGTAAATTCCAGTGGCTTTTCAAAAATGATGAAACACTGACTGCGTTAGTGTGCTTGAAGTCTCGAAATGTAATAATGTACCAATGGTCTCATGTGCGATAGTATCGAAAGTCTTTACATGAATCACAAATATAATCAAATATATCTTTGTTCGAATTTACTGTACACATAGGTTAATGTCGCTGTACAAGAATATTATTGAGCACTTGTAATTCCATAGTAAAATAAGTTCAGAAATTCTGAATAATAACTCCAAATAGGACTGTTTATGCCTAAAGATATTGAAGCATGAATATAATAAAATTTTTAAATGATTCATCCTATCTATTCCATTTTACTAGCAACATTTTTACCATTCACTTGGGGTGGCTAGGTGAGATGTCTGAATATTTTCCAGAATTGAAGATGTTATTATGTTCATCGTCGAAACTTAACTCTTCCTCATAAAATATTATATCAATAATCTCTCCCTTTAAGTATTTGAATTTATATACTACAGGTTCTGCCAAATTACGTGCCTAAATTTGAAAACTTTTTTGATCAAAAAAGGAAGATAGATTTATCAATAAATGCATTCTGATATTCGTCTTCTAACTTTTTTCTCCTCTATTATATTTTTGGGAATGTCATATGTAATAGATGTTAGATAACCAAGTATTGCTTATCTCTTTGTAGATTCACTCACATTGATTAGCTATATCTCCGATTTAAATTTTCACCCAGGCTTATTTTCAAGATATATATATATATATATATATATATATATATATATATATATATATATATATATATATATATATATATATATATATATATATATATATATATATATATATATCTGTTGCAATGTAAATGCATTCATTGTTGTATTTCTATACTTTTGCATGAAAACTACGTCTGCATTGACGTGATCATTCGCTAACTTAATTAACATTTAAATTGTTCAGTTATAAATTTTGTAACTTGGAAATAAGTTTCATCATTGTTTTTGTTTTGTGTTGATTAAACTCACGATTAATATAAATGTCCACAATTGATTGATTGGTATAAAATAAAAGGAGTTTCAAGATCGGTGTATAGAGTCCCTAAATACTGTTATTGTTTCAAGTCACTGAAATAAACATTGAGTGTGGGCATTATGCATTTATATCTAATTAAATCTGTTTTATGACCATGTACATTGACATTTGACGTTCTCTGACTGTTTTGCAAAGCCCAATTGGTCACTCTGGCGTGTCGATCTCTAATGAAAACATATGGGTAATAAAACACCTCTTCATTTATAAGAACTGAATATGCAATGCAGTACAACACAGTTCGGTATGGTGCAGTTAATTTCAGCTCAGCGCAGTGCAGTGCATTTCAGCGCAGTTCAGTGCTGTTTGGTATGGTATGGTACTGTACCTACGGTACGGTACCGTACGGTGCGGTGCGGTGCGGTGCAGCATATATTCGGCACTCAATATGTAACTGGATGTAGTGAATATATAATAGTTATGTCAGTCGCTTTATTCAATTGCTGTAAACATGTCTTTAGTCTTCATTTTCTAAAGAGCAAGTTTAGAATTTTAATGAAAAGTTATTGTCGTTTTTCTTTGAAACGTTGGGTGTTGGGGCCATAGGCATTTCATGAGAAAGTGAGTGCTTCAAGTAAAATGATAATTGATAGGACAGGTGATCTGGTGGTTTATTTGTACATTTTTGTGAGTCGATGTGGTCTAGTGTTCAGGTGAATATCTTGGAGGCTCAAAGGGTGCCGGTTGTCTAGTAAAGATACGAACTGTTCGTGGTCTATTATCTATAGGACAAGGTTTAGCATTATATTTTGACACATTTATTAGATAGGAGTGTCGGAGGTCTTGAGAATTTGTCAGAAATAGTTTTAGTTGTGTTGTGACTAAAGTGATTAAAATAAAGAGGACAGGATGCGTAGATGGGCGTAGTTTTAACGATTGTAAATAAGAAATGAAAAGTGAACATATGTATCACGTTTATTAATCCAAATGTTGAATAATATATTGAAGGATAAATAATAGGATTATTATCTTTGTCTGAGCCAAGGTCATGATATTTACTATATTCTTTGTCTTTGTTATAATTTTAGTAACAGACCTTCTAATTACAACTTTGAATTTTTCTTGTAAACGTTTGGAATCTTCTAGAATACAATTTTCCATCAGGTAAAAATTTTTGAAGAAAATATTCCTCTACCTGATAGTTAGAGGAGTTTAAATCCTTATTTATTGGGGAAATTATTTATTCCTGTAAAAGTATTTGAATAACAGGTCAGTCCTATTGTTGAGTATGTGTTGAAGAGGGATTTATATGTTCAAATTATTTGAAATAAAATTTGATCTTTTACATAATATTCTTGAAGACAAAGAATTGGATTTTTAATAATATGATATATTCCTGGAAATTATTATTGTTATTGAACAATAGACGTGTGGCATATCATTATTACTTAGGCCATTACAGCGACATCAACACTTTTAGTTTGAGATTGTTTTGGAATACCACCAAAGTTTATTCAGAACCTTATTCTTTAGAACTTGTTTAAGAACTCCTATAAATATTTTGGAATTAATTCGCAAAATGGTAAAGTTATCTCTTACATTTTCAAATTTTATTTTTGTTGAATTTTACTCATCTATGTTACATTGAGTAAGACTATATAATCGTTAGAGGGGACAGGTCTCTTATTAAGAGCAGATTTTGGAGTGAAAAAAACAGTATCAGATGCTTTGCTTTCTCACTTGCATTTCTGCATCTAGAGCTCTGATTCAAGGCGGTAGACATCAGTGGTAAAAAAAAGAATATCTGGATGAAGTTAAAGGGTCACTATTAACAGTGGACGGAGCCATAATACCGATGTTAATTCAGGTTGGATGGGACCATTTAGTGATGCTAATTCAGGTGTCATAGAGCAGCAGGGGGGTGAACCCTACAAAATTTTGCGACAAAATCGATTAAAGCCTCAGAATGCCAAATGGAGCCTTCCTACGAAATCTCATATTTTAATCACAACAAAAATAAAGACCCTATTTGGAAAATGGAACCTTAGCGATTTTGTCGCAAATATGTTGTCATAACCACCCTCAAAATTGCTGCCATCTACGTCGCAAATATGTTGTCATCTCGCCCTCCCTGCTGCTGATTAATACAAATTATTTGTTAGCTTTGCACAAACAGACTAATCAATAATACTTCACCACGTAAATCAATTAAATTATTTGATTGATCGGTGAGTGTAAAATTAATTCTAGTTAGCAAATCATTTTGGTATTGCATATAGACTGGATTAGTCGGATTTTCAACAATTAAAAATCCTGGAGGAGCTGTTGGTGCAAATGAATAAAGAATGTAACCTTGTCGGGCTTGATTTGATTGTTCCATATTAATTTGATAACTTCCTTCGATTACATCACACGTTAAATTAAGCGCGATCACCGATGAAATGTCCACATTGTTCGGTGCGATATGTCTACCGTCACCATCGGGAGAATTATTATGAGTGAGGATAATAGGATTTGGCTGGCTATCTTTCCATGATTGATAAATTTTATTAAATCCTTCGTCGATGGCAGTTCTGAGTTTTTTCTTTAACTCGGGAACGTTATATCCTGGTAATTTATAATTTGGATTTTCATTTATATTTTTTTATAATCTTGGGCTGAACTAGTTTTTGAAATCGGGTTATTTTCATCAGTAAAAAGATTAGTAATCCTCGAATTAAATATTTCCATGTCATCGATGATTTTATTACCCGCAGCGACTCCACTAATGAACTCAGCTTGTGTAAGAATGCCAGATCTTAACGAGGGTAATAACAACAAAAAATCATTATTCATTCTGTCAAGGATGTGATCTTTAATATCTAAAAATGTTGGACTTGTATCATGCATTATCCATGCATCCTCACCATATTGATCCTTATATCGATATCTTTTTGTGAAGTTTATATCCTCGAATTTGTTATAAGTTTTTGATGGATTTTCAGGTCCTATTTCATCAGTGACGTAATCAGATTTTACAGGCTCGGGCGTGGAATTACCAGCATTTCTAGGTGGATCTTCGGGCCATCCTAATACTGTTCTTATTGAACTGTTATAAATATCTGCAACATACCCAGAGGAGCCTATTTCAATTGTAGATGATAGTGTTGGTTCATGAACTGTTATCGCAATTTTTGATTCCCTTCTAGTAATGGATTTTATTCTACGTTGTAATTCATTATTAATTTGCTCAATTTGATAGGACCCAGTTGGTATTGAAACAACGTTCCACTCTGGAGTGTCATCTTTTTATTTATATATGCAAATACCAGAGAATTATTAGGTCTCTGACCACCAAATGGAACCGATCTAATATTAGGCCAACTATGATACACTCGTAATTTTGCCAACGCGATTTCCTTTACTGAAACAGAGAAAGGAACATTCACACTGAATTTAGGGGTTGTTGATATTGATATCATGCTTGTTTTCCGCGGAGTAGTATTTTCTGCTATCCGCTGAAGTAGTTGAATCTCTTGCGACATTATTATTATTATTTACAATGTCTAATTTTGCAATAGATGAAAAAACGCTAGCGTTTTTAATCGTAGTATCATAAATACGTATCATCGCGGAGAATTCGTCTTCGGTAATTATCGTATCATCAATCGATGATGACATCAACGAGGATAATTGTGAGTAACCGTTAGATACTGCTTGATGTTTTACTATATAGTCGTTAAGTTTTTCTTGAGAACACGATGATATTTTTTTAGTAATAGCATTTGCAATTCCAGCAAATGTTGTCACCGCGGAAATAGCAATTGGGACAGCAATCGGAGCTACCAATGTTACTGAAGATAGTATAATACCAGCACCGGCCATTATACCAGATACCGAGTATACTGTAACATCAATTGCGGTAATTCTCCTGCGATACTTTTTAATTTTTATTTCATACTCATCAATGAGTGTTTTGAGTTTCGTTAAAAACTCTTTGACGGTATCATAGCGATATTGCGATGACTGAATCATATTATTTTAAAATCTCAAGTGGTTTCTAATTGTTAAAAATTCTAATTTAGATCAGCTACAAACTCCATGTACCATACAAATGATGTCTTATTTAAATTAGGACAGTGCTTGTTATTGTAAACCGTTTGTATTCACCCACGTCAATAGTCGTTGAAATCACGTTGTTGTATCCATATGAAGTCGATGATGATATATTAAACTGGTTCAGTGACACTATTGTTAATCGATAAATACCCTTGTTTGACACAGTGAGGGTTATTGTATTCTTTTTAGGTTCCCAATCTAATGATCCAGAGAGAACTGTGTATACCATATTTATGATATTCCTCTCATGAGGAATCTTTATTTTTTCAAGTAGCGGAAGATTGTCTGTTTTAAACTTTGTAATATCCTCGATAGATTTTTTAATATTACTAATGTTATCACTAATAATATTAAATCCAGCATCATTATTATTTTTAATATTGGATTTAATTTCATCAAAATTGGATTTAATTTCAGCGAGAGATGGAGAGGTTACCGCTGTTGTTCCAAAAAATCTATTAATCCTGTTAATTTCATCAAAATTGGATTTAATTTCAGCGAGAGATGAAGAGGTTACCGCTGGTGTTCCATAAAATTTATTGATAATATTTCTACGAAGGGAAGTATACGTTGTTATATGTTTTTCAAGTTCTTCATCTAAATTTTTTAATGCATCTGTGATTGTAGAAACAAGTACACCTGGTTTGAGTTTTCCATCATTTGAATATAACACTATTGTATCTTCAACGACGTCGCGACTTCGTATTAAGACATCATCCAATGAAACATTACTAGATTTCAATTTGCCCTGTCGATCTTGAAATACAACTATTTCCCCAGGATCTACACTTGACAAATTTTATGTCTCGGCGATTTCATCTTCGATTATTTTTTTACATTTTCGACAGCGAATTTACTATCGGTTTCTGTTTTTTTTTACTCTGATAAAGGTCGTTCCCAAATATCAATAATTATACGAAAACGCTAACATTTTTCTAAATCATAACGCTATCGTTTTTGCCATTGCCCACTAGTATATTCATTAACAACAACTTGTGGTGGTTTCCTTGGAAATCTATATATCTCTGCAAGGACGTTTAATACTTCACGACCGCATATCGGTGGATCATTTTACCGTTGTGTTGGTAGCGTGGAATAAAAAAATTGAAGATGATTTTGTTATTGTGGATATATATCGCATGAATTCGTTTGGTGGAGCTAAACCATATGAATCAAAATAGACAATTCCACGTGGATCAATTGCATATGCGACCCAATGATTTCCTTTTCCGCTGCTGTTATCAAGATTGATAATACCTGTTTCATTTTTCATTGGTTTTGACGGTAATTGATCTCTCATGAAAACTCCTCTAAAGTTTTTTATTGATAATGATTTTACAGCATCAATTAAATCAAAATTGGACATTGGTGAAAATCCAAGGGATTTTTCCACTAATAAACCGTTCCTGGTATTCTTAGGTCCGTGCCCTTGTACCAATTGTATGGGGTTCCTGGTAGTCTTAGACCCTTTCCTTTTTTATAGCCTTTCCCAGTAGCTTTTTTCAGGGCCATTTCTGCAGCAGTAACAACGGCTCCTAACGCTGCCGCCTTCGCAACCGCTGGGGCAGCCGCTGCAATCAATGCTGGAATAGCAGCTAACAGCGGAAATATACCACCTGATTTTATCATACTGGCGATTGCTGCTTTCGAAAAATCAATTTGAACTACTCGTTTGTTCTTTAGCGCATCAGTGAAATGTTTTATTTGACGATCTGTCAATGATAATTTATGTGCACCACCAGACATTTGAGTGGGTTTCAGGGTTATTGTGGTTCCACATTCTTTAGCTGACTTTGAATTCAATTTATTGACCTGACCATCAGTCAACTGGACATTAACAATACTATATGTCATTCCATTCTACAACGTAATTTACACATTTAATTGATCTTATTGTGAAAATCCTAACTACATGTTTGGAAAATCAAATAATTTTTGAAAACATTACATGTTTGGAAAATCAAAGATTTTCTACTGGTGCATCAATAAGTCTCATTCGTCCGCCAATTCCTTCTAACAACATTGATTTATCACTGAGAATGACAGCAACTGCTCTATAATCAGCTATACCAGCAGGGCGTTGTACCCGAGCTTGGAAGTATATATCAACAACAGATTGTCTCATCATGTCAAGATGTTCCAATGAAAAATAATAAATCGGATAGTGTTTTTCAAAATCAATTTGCGATATTTGCAAACCAGTATCAACATTTTGATCACGACCCATATACGACAATATTCTATGATATACACGTGCTACGTTGTTGTTTTCATAATTAAGCTGTACAATCTCTGCTGGTTCTTGTTGTCCGTTTATTCTCAACGAAACTTCACTTACCCCTAATTTATCAAATATCATATGACTAGATAATTGACGACCCACTAGATTTGCATCCTGTAACGCTATAAAGATATGACGTGGAGCTGAAACACCTTGTTTTGATGCTAAGTGCCATGTAAATGTGCCATTTACATTATCCTGCTTCGTATCAGTCGTTGTTGTTAGCCAACTTCGCAATGATTTTCCACCTGTGTCCATAAACGATAGTAATTGTTGCTCTATTGTAACTGCTGGTGTCAATACGTGTATCCATAGAACCAATTTATTTAAAATGACTTTACCATCATCAACACCATTAGCACGCCAGATTGCATCATTGTTATTTTCCTTTCGCACTAACACGACTGTATGCTTTGCTCCATAGATGACTTTTCTGACATTTCTACAGAATCCGAATATGAGATGTAACGGAATTGCACATGAAAACCGTCGACGCTGTCGTTTTAATGCTCCTTTTCGTGTTGCAAATCCTAGACTGAAATTATCATTGACCTTTTCTAAAATGTCGAATGGATCAGCTGATCTAACTTCACGGTCTAGATTAGCGTCGAGTTGTTGATCAGCTTCTGCAGTAGCTGCCGCAGTTAGTACTTTTATAAACTGAATATGGTCAGCATGATCAGAAGTATACTTAGCAAACATCATAGACGGACCAGCCGACCTTGTATAATCATCAGAATATCTCGCAAGTCCGATTATTGTTGTTGCAAGATCAACATCTTGCTCTATTGATTCAATTTCTTTTCCATCAATGATATATCTTGCACTGTTAAATAGCGCCATAATGCCATTATTTACGAAACCAACTCGGATATTTGGGGATCCCCCATGGTTATAGTAACATTTTTAAAGC
>JAEAOA010000892.1:250000-272279 GCA_016746295.1 Potamilus streckersoni | reverse complement strand
AAACCTGTTGGTTATAGCGAAGATGATATTTTGTATAACAACGAATCTGATGATGGTGGTGAAATAGTCACTGTTGATGACAGATCTAATTACAGCAGACCAACCACTGAAAAATATAATGCCATATATCACATTGCTAAAAAAAATATAAATTTTAATTTTACCGTTGCTGAACAACAACTGTTTTGGCAGCTAATCAGACATTTCATAAACATCAATATTCAGTGGCCGACAGAAAAATATTAAATTCGATTTCATATTTGTCAAAATTTTTAATCTAATGACGATCTCTGACGATCGCAGACTTTATCTAATATCGTTATGTAAACCAGTAAAATGTAAATCTGTCAAACGAAAGTATGAGGAAATTTATAATAGCATTATATCATAATTTGTTTGGTTGGGATCCAACTGTTAAATTTATCGTTATACCCACGCCATTTGACTAAACTTTTATCTCCTTTTTTCCTAATCACTTTTTCAATAACAAAAACATCCTGCTCAGTTTTATGCAGTTCTTGTTCGTAAAAACTACCTATGAGAGATTCCCCTGCCAGATCTTTTAAAGTGTTCGTTACAGGTATTGTTAAAAGAACTTTATCAACCACAAATACTTCTTCGCTCCAGTTCGGAGTAAATCCTTTTGCAAATAACTTTTTTATCAAAGAAACTCTGATTTTATCACCAACCTTAAATTTATGTATGCGGAACATGTTTTCATTTGCTAATATCGGATTTTTAATAGCATTATTGGGAGACATTTTGATGGTTCAATGATTCGTGTTATTATATTCGCCTACGATTTGAGAAAGGTCATCGATGTACCTGTTGGTATTTTTAGCTGTCATATGTTTGTGTATTTTTTCTTTTAGCGTGCGATTAAATCCTTCAACTACAACGCTTTTACCCTCGTTTCCTGAAACATATTTTTATATTTTTTGTTCTAGAAACTGCTCAATTTTTTATTAAAAAACTCTGATCCGTGATCAGTCCAGATTTTATTTGGTTTTCTTTCTGTACTCGTTATTATTTGTTTTAGCACATCAGTCATTGAAATCCTTGTCTTATCCGAAACAGGTACACTGAAATCGTATTTACTAAAAACTTCTACAACGTTAAACAAATACCTTTTTGGAGCACCATCAGCGCCAACGTTAAACTGAGTCAAATTGGATACATCCACCAAATATATTGCCCAGATATCATCTACACCGTTTGCGACAACTTTTCGTCGTGGGAACTTTTTTTTAGGTCCGTGTAGTTCGACTGCAAGATCATCGTATACTTTTTTTTTCCAAGTTCAAGTTTATATTTTGCTCCAATCATTCCCTGAACAAATCTTTTATCAAAACGTTCTCGTAGATTTGTTGGCTCCATATCACGTAATTCGTCTAACATTACTTTATCACAATCTGCTTTCGAGTTTTCATGATCACGATAACAGATATCATGACGCATTGCTATTGCATCCATTTGATTATAGGGCTCTTGTCCTGGCAACGGATTGTCGTTTTCATCAAGTTGTTGATCTAGCAGATTGTAAGGTCCTGTATATCGATGACCTGGCAAAGTCCAATCGCCTTTTGATTTTGGTAATTTTCCAATAATTTTGTGTATATCTATACCTATACCTATTATTTCTCTGTTGTTACAATATTGACAGTATGCGACGATTTTATTTTGCTCAAGACACAAATCGCTGTCAGAATCACAGTTGCATATCATTTTATATTTTGAGTCGTCTACTAAAATAACGTCCCTGACAATATCAGGATAACCAGATACTATCGACACTGTCGCTGGGGACGTTTTCTTTAAAAACATATTTTTTTCTTTTTCCGCAGACTGCACAAACACTCATTAATATCATCCTGTTTTTTTGTTTTTTTTCTGTTGTTTCATTAATATTTTCTGTTTTAGTTCTACACTTGAGACAATATGTTAACATTATTATATTTGTAAGTTTAGATAAAATTAATTGCAATCTCATCATTAGCGTGAGAAGATTGCTTGTCAAACTGTAAAATTAATTTTAAAAAAATAAAAGTTCTGCTCATCTGTCGGATAAACATAATACAATAATATTCGCAAGCAGACGTTCCAGCAGGTTGGAGTTGATTTGACGAATAATATACCTTTTTATATTTTTTGTTCATATACTTTTTTATTACATCGCTTGGAGGAAGTCCAAACGAGTCGAAATAATTATTATTATAAACTGCTATCCAATGCTTACGGGATCCATCATTGAAATCTTGTAAATTTATCACACACGAACTTACAGCTGACGGCGATTTTATTACTGCGAGTTCATCTTTAGAATAAACTCCGTGAAATCCAGGAACTGCTTTTAACTTATCGATTATATCAAAATTACTCAGCGAGGTGGTCGTGTTCCCGGTAATGTTAGACCACGTCCGATTCCTAAAAGATTTGGCAGCAGACTTCCCGCTAGTCCCGCCAAAAGTGAAGCGAACGGAATAATTTCTCATTGTTTTGTTTGATTGCATATGCATTTGCATTTTGGTGTTGGCCGTTTTGTTGTTTTCTTTTCTTTGTTTTCTTTTTTCTGGCGATTTTGTTGTTGGCGATTTCTTTTTCCGTTTTGGCATTATGATACATCAATTACATAAAATTTACAATTTTTTATTCCACTTCCACGAATGATACCATTACCCTCAACAGCTTTATTTGTTACGCCAGAGACTGCTCCTGATATTGCTGCTAGTCCTAATGTTCCCAACACCGGCAAAACTTTAGGTATTATTGTGCTAGCTAATACTGATAATGCCGGACCAAGAAAACCAACTTTGACAACAATATCGTTTGCCATCGCCGTTATTTGTGCAGCACTCAAATTTAAAGCAAAAGATTTTTTAAGATCATACTTCTTTACTTGATTTTTTGTTCCCATTGATTTTGTTAAAACGCCATCAGAAATATTAGGATTGATTTTTAATGATACCTGTTCTCGCTTTGCAATAGCAGCTACTAATTTTTTAACTTGGCCATCGGTCAAATATACTTCTTTTACAATATATTTTGCCATTTTATATAACAACTCTAGATTAGACTTGAACTGTCATTTTAGCTCCAATAGAATCTACCGTGATAAATCTATCACTAATCACTAATGCATATACGTACAACGGCGCTACGGGAACCGCCCCAAGTGTCCAGGTAATTTCAATATCCGCTGTGCTGTCTGCAATTCGCTCGTTATGTTTACTAACATAAAAACAAAATATAGGATAAAGTGTACGAAATTCCTCTGCTGATATCTGAGATCCATCTTCAACATCTTGATACTTTTGCATTGCGTCAAGCAGGTACATGTACGATCGAGTAATATTTTTATTAGCGTCATCTGAAAAATTGCACTCTATAGCTCGTTCTGGATATTGCTTTGAATTTAATCTAGGGTATATTCGTCTGACATCAGCGTGGTCAAATATTGCATTATTTGGTTGTTGGTTGCCTCGTCGGGCGTGTTGTTGAAATACGACAAATATTTGTCTCAGCAGTTGTTCGCTTGATGTTGTTGTGACCCGCCATGTGTAGTCGGTTGTATTTGGAACCGCTGTCTGATATATTTTATGCTGCTTAAAATAACTTCTGTTTGTATGCTTATAAAGTGTGCTATTTATTTCTGACATTTTAGTGATCGACGGTGTTATACGTGGCATCAACAGAGCAAGTTTGTTTATGATAAACTGTACATCAACCCCTCCAGATCTAAACAAGCAATCGTTTTGTTCTGCTCGATCTAAAAAAAGCGTATGCTTTACTCCGCGAAATACTTTATCATAATCTCGACAAAAGCCGAAAATCATACTTAATGGTAGCATCATTGTAATTTGACGTGATCCTGCTGCAAGTTCTCTTCGCCTAGCAAAACCTTTGTTATAACGTGGATTTTTTTACGTCAAGTGTGTTAAGAAGCAAATTTAACATTGCGGTACCGTTTGCGTCTGCAGCTGGTGGTATTATATATTGATTGTTAAAAGCTGCCGTAAGGGAAACTCTTGTAGCGTCTGCATTAGCCAATGCAGCAGGTGCTGCAATATCTAGAGCAGCAGCATTAGCAATGAGACGATTTCTAACAATTCCAGTATTTGCATAAGCATCAACTCCATCAGCTCACTATAGCGACTCTCTTCAAAAATTCGGTTGATTCAGCTATACCCCGTTCAGTATCTTTAAACCACATCATGTTGGTTGCAATTGATCTCGAGTAATCATCTAAAAACGAAATAATATTTAAAATTGTACTTGCAACTTGTAGATGACTTGAAATATCATCTATAGTTTGATTGGCCAGTTGATATCGAGCACTTTTGAATAAACACCAGCCGTTATTTATAAGAGCTACTTCTGCTCCAACTGCAATTGCAGCAGGTGGATTGGCTACTGTGATGATCTGACCACGCACTTCTAACATAGCCTTATGTGGCAGTAGAAATATGTATTCGTCTCTGGTGTTAAAGGTTCTAATACCAGCTTTATTTGGTTCGTTAAAAGTCTCATCGAGATACTCAACATTCTCAAATTCTCTTACAGCATTGTCGATGTCATGAGTTTCTTTTAGCTCGAGATAATTTTTAACAGACATTTTATTTATTGGATATATAAAATTTTATTGCGGCACTGTTACTTTTGTATGATCTGCTCGCCCTTTGGTGATAATAGCTTTTTGTTGTTGTTATCATAGCTCGTTGAGTTTATTTTCTTGGAGCAATTTCTAAGATAGCTTGTTTTATTTCAGATGCAGTCGGTGGATCACCTTTTATTTTATCAGCTATTTTTTCTCCCACTGCAGTCCCAGCGGCAGATGCAGCCCCAGTTGCAAAAGCTTTACCCGCGTCAATAGCAATTGGTGCAACTTTACGCATTATACCCGGAATATTTTCAATAACTAAAGTAAATATATTTCAAAAAAATCCTCCTATTATTTTTCTTCGATAATTTTTTTCTTTGTTTCATTTTATTTGATGTTGCATAATTTTTACTTTTGCTCGCGTAGATGTAAATAATAAGTTACAACTTCATTATTAACATACAACTGTTCTCCAGATTGATCTGCCAACTGCATTATTATACTTGATATTTGATTTTCAAGATTTAAAGGATAATAGATAATATGTCGTGGAGTTATTTGCATGAGAGAACCTGGCGGAACTTCTGGTGAAAAACTGTAAATCGTTTGATCCTTGCTACCTTTTGATGTATAAGAACCAGAAGCAATAGAACAATTTACTAATATTGTATTTACTTCTGTTATATTTACTGGCTGTTCACTGTCATACGTAATAGCCTGATCCAGTGCATTGTAAGTTTTTTCAGTAAATCCTAACAGTTGTGCAATACTTTTTTCTCTTGGTTCAACAGCGATTAACATATTTTTTTAAAGTTATTTAAGCTCGCAATGTATCATAATTGGCTGCCAACTCAAAATTATCAGCCACACCGCCAGCTTTTGTTATGAGCTCTTTGATTGTCCTGTTTAGATCAATAATATTATAAGCTCCTTGTGGAATTTTTATTTTTATTGTTGTAGATATTGAAGAACATGTAAACGTAGTAAACCACATTTCATCGTTAACATCAGTTTTCACTTTAGCGATAGCATTCCATCAAGTACAAGAGATTAATCCAATCTCATATTGTTTTGCAGGATCTAGTTGGATAGGCGGAATATAATTTACTGAAAAATTTGCGCTATGTTTCGCAGACTCACCAGAGTTTGGCAATAATGTTGTTTGCATTCCTTTTATATTAGATCATTTTACAAAATTAAGTCGCGGTGTAAAGTTTCATATTCGTCAGATGTTAATAATTCGCTCGATCTTAGATGATCAAGTATGTCAATGATTTCATTATCAAGTTCAACACTATCATTCACAGCTTATTTTGATGATATTAATAGCATTAATCTACCTATCATTTCAGTAATTGATGTAAATATTTTTACACCAGTTCCCGTTTTTACTTCTCTACTTTTTTTCTACACGAGTTTTATCGAGTGTATCAAATTTTCTTTTAAAACTCGACCCTTTACCAAGAGGTTTTGCTCTACTATTTTCTGCTGTTTTTTAAACATGAAGGCATTAATACTATGTCTCATCCTATTATAAAATGGATTCATATCATCAATTTCTATAACCGTGTTTAAGTCATCTTTAGCAGCAGATCTGTCTCTTAATATTTCATCTAATCTATCGATTAATGTTTGATATTCTTCATCTGTCCACTTGCTTATATTATCAATATCTTTTATATTTTCTTTTTTTTAAAAAAAATTATCATATTCTTTATAATCTATCGTATTATTTGCTCTTCTTATAAAATGAAGTCTTTGCTTTCCAACCTCCATAAACTTACAGTAAGATCACCAACTCTTTGTTGATCCTCTTTGATATCTTTTATTTCTCCTGATAAATGTGTTATAATATTTGTTATTCCTTGCGCTGTTAACTCTGCTAATCTTCGTTCAAGTTCCTGCGGCTTATTTATCAAACGATCTGTTTCAGCTTGTCTAGCAGCGGGATCAGCTATATTTGCTGTAAGTGCCTCAGGTTAGTTTTCCTTTTCTTCTTCAGATCTAGTAAAAATGTTTTGCAGCAGCTGCTTTCTGTTGTTTTCCTAATAGTGCTTCAGTAACTGGTTTGAAAATTGTAGCTGTTGCTTCTGTAGCAGTCACTTGTCTACGTCGTGCTTGTTGTACTTTTTGCCTAAGTAATGCCTGAGATTGAGAAAGTTTTTTTAGATCTTCTATATTTTTTAATTCAACAGCGAAACATTTTACTTGGAACATGTGTAAGATTATCAAACAAGAAAAAGTTGTATTTATTCTTTGTAGCATTACGATAAAGTTCAATAAACTTATCTTTTGTTACGTCACCGCATTGGTCGCTTGCAATATTTCTAACGTCAACATTGTCCAGTCCTGGAAATAATATAAAACAACCAGAATTTCGCCTAATAAATCTGTCAACATTATAAAAAACCTTGAGCAAGATAAACAGAATTACACTGTTTGTTACGTGACTGTGAAAAATACGATCTTATTTTGTTCATATCCATGTTATTTAGCGGAATATCGTCAAAAACTACTATCTTGTTTTCATCTGCATCAAGTTGATTAACTGGAATAAGATCTTCTGGCTGCCTAATTATAAAACAATCTTCACCAGCTTTAAGATCATATCATAGCAATATCATCAAGGCACCCATAGAAACAACAAGCAAAATTGGACCTATTTAAATAAATGAATTACTTGGATGGAAATGAATGATAAAGTTTAACACATGTATACATGTATATTGCAAGATAATAACGTAGAAGAAGTCATATTTACTACAGTACCCGTGAAACTCAGATCAAGATGTGCGTGCTCTGATAGTATAAACGACTGGTGTGACATCTGTCATGCTGATAAAGTGCAACCAGTGAAGAAACCATTTGCTCAAACCAAGCATTCAAAATAATACATATGTATCGCCGAGCGTTCTGTTACAAGTTGAAAATTTCCTATGACAAAATTTTAGAATGATGTGCTACAATTAAAGTATTTGCCATTATGATTTTAAATATAAATCACTGCATAGCTTGCACAAATGTCTGTTTATGAGTTTATAAGACAAGGTGACCACAGACCATGCAGATATCATCATCATCATCCATTAAGCAGTATAAACGACTGGTATATATGTATGCATGTATGCATGTATGCATGTATGCATGTATGCATGTATGTATGTATGTATGTATGTATGTATGTATGTATGTATGTATGTATGTATGTATGTATGTATGTATGTATGCATGTATGCATGTATGCATGTATGCATGTATGTATGTATGTATGTATGTATGTATGTATGTATGTATGTATGTATGTATGTATGTATGTATGAATGTATGCATGTATGCACGTATGCATGTATGCATGTATGCATGTATGTATGTATGTATGAATGTATGCATGTATGCATGTATGCATGTATGTATGTATGTATGTATGTATGTATGTATGTATGTATGTATGTATGTATGTATGTATGTATGTATGTATGTATGTATGTATGTATGTATGTATGTATGTATGCATGTATGAATGTATGCATGTATGTATGTATGTATGTATGTATGTATGTATGTATGTATGTATGTATGTATGTATGTATGTATGTATGTATGTATGTATGTATGTATGTATGTATGAATGTATGCATGTATGCATGTATGCATGTATGTATGTATGTATGTATGTATGTATGTATGTATGTATGTATGTATGTATGTATGTATGTATGTATGTATGTATGTATGCATGTATGCATGTATGTATGTATGTATGCATGCATGTATGTATGTATGTATGTATGTATGTATGTATATATGTATGTATGTATGTATGTGTGTGTGTGTGTGTGTATGTATGTATGTATGTATGAATGTATGTATGTATGTATGTATGTATGTATGTATGTATGTATGTATGTATGTATGTATGTAGGTAGGTAGGTAGGTGTAGCAACTGCATCAAAAATTGCAATTTTTGTCTAGTAAAATTGTTAATATCGACACCACAGAGCTTCAATAATGGGTGCATTATTTGTCTAGTAAAAATTTGAATACCGACACCGCAGAACTTCTATAATGGGTGCATTAGTTGTCTAGTAAAATTTTGATAACGACACCGCAGAGCTTCAATAATGTGTGCATTATTTGTCTAGTAAAATTTGTGATAACGACACCGCAGAGCTTCAATAATGGGTGCATTAATTGTCTAGTAAAAATTTAATACCGAAACCGCTGAGCTTTAATAGTGGGTACATTATTTGTTTAGCAAAAATTTTAATACCGATACCGCAGAGTTTCTATAATGATTGCATAAGTTGTCTAGTAAAAAATTTTAAAAACGACACCGCAGAGCTTCAAAAATGGGTGCATTATTTGTCTAGTAATAAATTTTAATAAGGACACGCACTTGGACCCCAAAGCAATCGTAATATTGACCTTCCACAAAGGGAGGATAAAAAGAATAAAATGAATTAACTTTTTTAAATATCAAACTAAACTTGCTTGAAAAGATATTTTTTCACGCCATAAGGATTTTCTTCCCTCCAGAAATAAAATACGTTCAAAAAAGAATAAAAAAGACAACAATCACGAGACTTAAAAATAATCACACATATATCACGGTGGGTTGTGTTTGTTCTTCCCTAAATGAAATTTGCGAACATTGTTCCAGCTGAAGAGAAGCTTGTGTATGGTTATACCAAAGAATAAATAATGCATGTTACCAAACAATCTTTAGTCAGCGAATGTCACATATGTATAATGTGCTATTTAAGACATACAATTGTTCAAGATATGCATTCTGACCACACTGATATAAGAAATTAAATAAAACAGAGCATTTTGTTTTAATATTTTACTTAAGGAATCCACTTAATTCTTTGTTTTGGAATAATGCATAAAAGAAATAATCCCAAAAATTGTTGCGGAGATAACCAAGTGAGATACATGACATATGTTTTTACATAAACACTGAATGCTACAAATTTAACACACTGCGAGAAACGAGTGCCATTGCATATACTATAAGAGTCAGATTTACAGTCCGACGATTTGCAAGATTTCATGTCCAGGCTAAAACCTGTTTAGGGATGCATTGGCTGTGAATGTTGTTTATTTAATACGACTTAAGTGGGGCATGGGAATATTTTTGACGAATGCTGGAATGAAAAAGTCATGAATCCTTTACATGCCGTAAAGGAGCAAAAGGATGATGACATGATGTAACAAAGAAGCAAGCAGCATAAATCACACTATTCCGATTATGTCAAAATGAAGAGCATTGCAGACTCCATACTGAGTCTGATTATGACACCCTTGTTTATGAATAGATTTCATTCTCGCATTTCATAAGCAAGGTGGGATCAAACTTGGGAAAAAATGTCATCGCAAGATGGAGCTGAAGAAGAGTGATCACGTTTAGAACTTCACCAGGAATACACAGGCAATAAGCAAGACGGCTATAGTACGGAAGACATTTTTAACAGTTGCCAAGGAAACAATACGGAGCAGGTTAATATAAAATATCTTCATGGTATTATATCATAGTCATTGTTTGGACTTCCAGGAAAGTTACTTAATGTTGATCCAATCAAGCACTGTTAGAATGTGTACTAAATAAACACAATAAAACTGGCAAATTTCCATCAGAGAATAGGGAGGTTTTCTCTTTTTCGGCGAAAAGCCGTCATAGCAACATAGTTTTCACCTAACCCGTTGATAGTTGTTCATGCACCAAATTCTCTCTCCAACCCAGTTGCAAATCAGTCTCGTCAGCCGGCTCCAATCCAGGCTCATTAGGGTGGAGTAGTACCAGCGGAAGGTAATACATGCAATTGTCTTGATAAATGAATGAATGAATGAATGAATGAATGAATGAATGAATGAATGAATGCATTAAAACACGCAGGTATATCGCCTGCTTTGGTGCAAGCTGTGCAATTAATTTTATCATATACCTATCAATGTTCTACCTTTTGAGTGAGTCAGAATTGTACAGTCAGATTCTAAAAGTAAGAAAACAATACTGTTCTTATCCGATTCTATATTACCATACCCACAAATGAGGTTAGAACTACTTTTTTCCTAAAGGATAGCACCCTCTTTAGCAAATCTGTATGATCAAGTTCCAACAATTTGTCAAATTTCGCTGTAACATAACTGTGAAAATATTGCTGTCAATCAAATGTTGAATCAACGTCAGAGCCGCTAAAAATGTCCCACAAGAAACAATTCATAGATTATTATACCGTTTTTGGATTGAAACGTTCTTTGTCATTAAGCTTGTGAAATATTCCATACTGCAAAATTTGGCAACTGCATAGTGTTATATATATATATATATATATATATATATATATATATATATATATATATATATATATATATATATATATATATATATATATATATATATATATATATATATGTGTGTGTGTGTGTGTGTGTGTGTGTGTGTGTGTGTCATTGTTTCATTTTGAAAGAAACTTATTAAATTGCAAACATTTTTAATGATTTAATAATAAATCTTAAGATAATATCTGTAAATATGTTTCGACCTGATATCATGACATTGGCTTTTACCTTTCGAACGCAATAGTCTATCTGTTTTCAGTCAGAGGGTTAGGGTTGGGTTTCGTTGGGTTGTTAAATGTAAATAACAATACACCTGACCGTATATACGAACTTGACGAGAGTATAATCCTAATCCAAGTACCCTTATTAATGTATTTTATTTTGTTGAATCAACACAATTGTTGATTTCTATTTTAACAGTGTATTATGATTTGAGAGGATTTATTTCTTTAAATTATTCGTTTGGATAACAAACGCTCATCGAATTTGGGATTAGATAATTATTTTAAAATTATCTTGAATTCGTGGAAGGATATTCTAGATTATATCATTGTGTTACATCAAGACTATTGACACAATGATCCCCGATTTCACGCTACAGAAAAACAAAACAATTATAGCGGAGATGTTAATAGTGAACACAACCAACATATATAATGATACGTTAAATGACACTACTTAAGTGTACGTGTCTACCACCCTTCTGTGTATGTATAAATTTAGAAGGTTTTAGGTAATCCATTCAATGCCTACATTGTTTAAAAAAGTGTTTGGTTTTCAAAATTGTAAATGCATTAAGAATTTGAATGCTCTAAACCTTATAGCCTTTAAACGTTTATGGTTGAATATAAATAAACTAAAATATATACAAAGTTAAAGCCATTACCACGAGCATTACCTTATGTACCATATTTGCTATATTAATTGCCATGTCGAGGAATAAATAATTGTAACTGAAGCCATCGCTTTGCACTGATATATATATATATATATATATATATATATATATATATATATATATATATATATATATATATATATATATATATATATATATATATATATATATATATATATATATATATATATATAACTTGTAGTGCCATAATTGTTCATTGAAAGACACGCCAAAAGATTTATTTTTTTTCGACAACTAATATATAGCTTTAGAAATTTCCAGTTTTTTGTTAATTTATTGTTGTTGTTCTGCAACACGACTAGGTTGCTGTAAAACGAAGGAAAACTGTACAACAGTCTAATTTATTTTTATAACAATTGCTTGTCCTATCCCTAGACGCGTGGTTTGTATGTAAATATAACTTTTATTGTTAGATTCTGCACTGCTACAACGAGTATCTGGTGTAGATAATTTATAAAAAGAGAGCAGGATCATCTTGCTAGAACCTTCATGCGCTTGATTACGGATTCGAAAGACCAGCAGAAAACTAAAAAATTCCTTGGTATGATGTAAATGTTTACATGATTGCATCCTGATTCATTGGTTAATCAATTGCATCAAGCGGTCGTACAAGAGTTCATTTGTTCACCTATATCGCGTTTGCTACAAGATGCACAAGAACTTTTATTCATACTTTCAAATTCTTTGTCATGCACCATGAATTTGTTAATGAGAAAAACGGACTCTTTTTCAAAACAATTATTTATTTGTTATTGGGCAGAGTGTCCTCTGTGTTATTCTATAGACACATATATGAAACAAAACTTTACACAAACAGCTCTGTCATACATTAGCAATAAAAATTAAATATATCAGACAAAGAAGTAACCACGTATTACACTTTTATACACAATCATTCGCTTACATTAAATTTAGCATTAAACATTAATACCATATTTCGGACATATATTATGAGACACAATATGCGTCACAACGAAGCAGGTTACAAATATATAATTCACAAATGAATAGTACGCAACGTTACAAGTAAATTTGCTCTAGGAGGATTTCATTAATGCAACCACATCCTTGATCGTTACAAATGAGAACTGTTCCATCACACATTCTGATTCTCTTCCTCATAATCGGGTGGTCGGGTCTAAGTACACGACTTGGAAAACATGCTCCTTTCTCGTGTAGGTAGACGCACCTTTTTGAAGGAGGATTGGTTACTTGTGCAGACACTGATGGCAACAATAACAGTACACAGATCAAGGAGAGGAAAATACATATTGTGAAGACTGATTGCGAGTTTGACATCATCTGTATAGAAGGAAAAGCAAATATACATTAGCTCTTGAGTTAAATACTGCTAAAATATGAAAAGGATTCACCGATATACATCAGACAATATATGATCAGGAATACTGCTTTGGAAATAAAATAGTTGCTATTAGGCGTGGATTCCAACAAAAGAAATATATATATATATATATATATATATATATATATATATATATATATATATATATATATATATATATATATATATCAGAAATATTTGATCATTGCTAGTCGCGAAAGGTAGAATCGTGGTCTGAATTTTCTGATGCTCTCTACAAGACATGATCCAAGAATCACGATCCAATTAATATGATAATGATCTTGCATTACATGCTTAGTCATTTTCCAGTAAACATATAAAATCCCAAAGCGCAATTGAAGAAAATTAAATTGCATAGCATTTCAACATTTCTATTAGGAACTTCATCTTAAGTCATAAAGGAAAATTAACTTTTGGAAAGCTGTCATTGGCATAAAGATCAATTATAGGAATAAAGCTTAGATAACAACATTAATTCATTTTTATTATTACCTTAGTTAATAACATGGGGCTAGCAGGCTCATTCTAGGTATATAATAAACATGTTTATTACGAAGGAATATTGGATTGTTTAAATAATGAAATAATTATTTTTACATACTTCTACGTTAATTCTAGTACAATCAAAGATATATGTATAGAACGTATTAATGTTTTAACTCATTGAATCGAGCTGTTATCGTACATAGAAGCAAAAATAAAATAAAATAAGATAAGATAAAATCAATCATAAAATAAGAAACAATGAAATGATACCAAACAAACCATTTGTGCTGTGCTATCAGCTCCGTCTATAATTTGGAAATCTGGAATGAAGCTTCTTATTTCCTAACAGATGATGTGCATTTATATACGTTTTATTCTTCCTACGTACACTTCTATTTCCGCGTTTGTAGATTTTAAGATTACACGGTAAAAGGAAAAGCCATCTAGCGACTATGTATATGAAGGTATTTAATTATATTGATTTACTGTTGGTGGCTATTTTTATATCTGTTATATAACTAGATTACACAATGAGATATAGCTATTTTTAGCATCCCGCCTATATATGTAATTTTACTGAATTAGAAACGTACTGTGAAGAAATTCGCAAGTTGTCTAATATGATTAATATAATGTAAAGGAAAGAAAGACAGAAAATAAAAAAGGAAGGAAGGAAGGAAGGTATTAGAAAATACTTTAATCATAGAGAAGGAAACTGCGCATTTGCCATAGAATGAAGTTTTGGGCATATGTGTTGAATTCTTCGGTTTTTCCTTCTTGTGAAGATTTGTATGTTTATCCACATGTCTAGTATGTTATGTATGTGCCATTGTGTTATTATGTAGCAGTAGATTTGCTTTCTGATCTAAAAAACATCTTAACAACAATTACACCAATACCGATCACAAATAAAAATATATGTAGGAAACCTTGATTTATAAAATATTAAATATTTTAATGTGAGCATATGTGTCATGGTCGTGCCAAATGCGTGCCTACGGCATTTTGAGTCGCTGTATATAGATAAAAAACATCATCCACGTTGTTCAAGTAATGAGGAATTCTTTCTTGTTATTCCATTCTCAAATTTAAAGAATCAAGAGTTTTAACTATTTTCGTTTCAAACTTCGAAGTTATTTTTCTGGTTTAATTCTATAAATTTATAATATTCATTTCTACCTTTCTTAATTTTCGTCTGGATAATATAATTTGAACAGATAAATGTAACTGATAGATGCTTAGCTTGCTCTTAGACTAGCGGTAAATGAAAGAAATTTACAAAGCAAACCATTTATTTATGAGTAAAAACGGCATTCTATTGCTATTTGTTTAATGCTGCATTTAGACTCATTGGGCAATACATCTTTGTTTTTAAGTCCAATAATTATACAAAAGATTTTTTCTAGTTATATTCTACTTGAGCCATAAAAACTATAAAGATAATATTTAGTTTTCGTGCATACCTATGTATGTTAATATTCCGTATTAACGTTGGGTAAGCATCATTATGCAAGTTGAAAAAACTAATGTGAAGTAAGATTTTCTGATTTCGAATTGCTCTACGTATATTGTTTATTTACATGTATTACGTGAAAAGACTGGGACGATTGTAAATCAGTGAGCGTTATGTATGATATGGGGTGTAGATTCTGATTTAAAATTGTATGACAAACTCCTACTTTAACCGAAGTGGAAGAACAAAACCTAATTTCGGTGATGATAAGTGTATAGTAGTTGCAACTGCATCAGCTAAATAAACACCTGATTCAATTCTACCAAAAAAAGGAATGGCACTAATATTTTCTGACGTATGAGGATGCTGCTAATTCCGGATAATTGAATGAAACAGTTTTAGCCTAATGACAAAGGGGTAATTTCTTGCACAATAAGAGTAATAAAACAGATAAAGTTTGTATTCGAAATGAGTATATATGACAAAATTTAAAGACGTTGATTTATGGTTTCTTCTTTATATATATATATATATATATATATATATATATATATATATATATATATATATATATATATATATATATATATATATATTGTTATTTCTCTTGAAGATGACTTATGGTTCATTCTTTATATATATATTTCTCAAACCTGTATGATAGTATTGTTTGTATTAAACGATATATATATATATATATATATATATATATATATATATAAATATATATATATATATATATATATATATATATATATATATATATATATATATATATTGCTATTTCTCTTGAAGATAAAAATGTGTTGGCTCTGAAATACTTGTGTCAAATTTCGTGTGGTTTGTTTTTTCCTTGCTTTTTTCTACTTTGTATAATTTGACTGCCCGTATAAAAACTAAAAACAAAGATGACCATGTTTGCTTTGACTAGGTCATTCACGTTTCAATTGTTAGCTTTTTATTATCGAAGATAGTATTAGTTTTCATATTGTTTCCATACAGATATTCCTTCAGATGACTATTTTTATTCCGTTTGTCTCATTTATTTTATTTCCATAGTTGATTGATATTAGTATAAACACTAGGACTTTCGGAAACTTAGGAGATATTAAATGACTGATATATAAAGGGTAAAAACCTGGCAGAGAAAAATTTTTGCTAAATAAGTTATTTTGAGAATATTTCAGTAACCCAAGTGGGCTATAGTCTAAAACGTTAACATTTAATGTCATTAATTTACAATATTACTTTAAGAGTGCTATACACATGAATAGTTTTTGTTATTCATGATACATTTTTGTTTCATACTTTTAAACTCTACAAGAAGGAATTTGCAGCAGTAGAATCACATCCTGTAGCACTGCTTTAAAACAGACATTGGCCTCAGTATGTTATATATCTAATTTACCATATCTTGCCTTGTATATGGTATATCCGTAATTTGTCAGACGATGTCCTCAGGATTGTTATATATATATATATATATATATATATATATATATATATATATAAAGTCCTCTATTTGGTATATCCGCAACTGACAACAACTTGTCCTGCATATGTTATATCTAGTTTACCTGACTTTGTCCTCAAATTGTTATACATATATAGTTTACCATACCTTGTTCTTTATATGGTATATCCCTAATTTATCAGGCCAATTCAACAATACGCTATATCAAAATTTATCAGAACAAGTCCTCTTCTTTATGTTATATCTCTTATTTACCAGACCTTGTCCTCTGTATTGTATACCCCCAGTTGGTTAGACCATGTCTCTATATGTTGTATATTTAATTCCTCTGATCTTGTCCTCTGTAATTATATCCATAATTTTCAAGATAATGTCCTGCATGTCTTGCATCCCCAATTTGCCAGACCTTTACCTCTATATGGCATGTCCCCAATATACCAGACAATGTTTTATATCTCATTTACGTAACCTTGGCATCTAAGTATTTTATCTTTAGTTTTGCTTAATGATTGTAAATTAATTGTGTCTATAGTCTATGTGCATATTAAAAAGGATATTCATTAAACGATACCATGGAATGTGACTGCGCCAGTGAATATAAATTTTTTAATTTAAAATTATATTATGGGAATACAAACTTATAATATCTGAGCAAGCTGTATTTATTTTAATATTCTTGTAATGAAACAGGCTGAATCGTTCGCATATTCATATTACTGTCGACAATTGGATATCAGTTTAAGATGTTATAGTCCACATCGTAATTACGATGTGATAGTCCACATCGTAATTACGATGTTATGGTTCACATCGTAATAACGATGTTATAGTCCACATTTTTATGAAGATGTTATAGTCCACATCGTAATTACGATGCGTGGAAAACAACAGCATTTATTCATATTATGAGGAAATCCTATTAATTTTTGAGATAAGGTGATAAAATTTCTCCTGATTATTTTCTCTTTTGCCTATGTGAAAACAAAAAGTATTTATCTTAACTGATTTGAAATCAGCATTAAACTAATTAGCAAAATCTTAGATACAGAATAGTATGACATGTGATTGCTTTTGTCGACTGTCATTACTGGAACAATGACGAGTCCAAAAAAAGAATAAGAGCGATAATAAAGATGGGATATAGAATCGACTAGTGTAGCACAAAAAGTGATACCATTCTGAACATTTTATAACTGGGAATTAGTATTCATTATATGATTATTGTAAGAAGAGAAGTGAGTTCCGTAAATGGATTAAATAAATTGAACATTTTTTTAAAGCAAAGCCAATATAAAGGAGAATGGGATACGCATTCATCCTTTTAATCCTATCTGGTATTCAGCTCAAGAGATTTCAAGAAGACAAAAATAACAAATTGTTTTCGTTATATTAAATTCAGTTAATTAGCTTTAAGTGCGTTGGTTTCATTTTTAATAATAACGAGGACTTTATATAGCGCCTAATCTTTAGAAGCTCTAAGCGCTTTACAACATTTGACAACGCTTAAAACAGCATATGAAAAACAAACCATATATAATGAAGTGATTACAAAAATAAAATAGAAACACCGCAAAATTAGAAACAGAAAACATGCTGTAAATTTTGAAGGCAAGGATACTTTATTAGGACATTATGACTGTTCTTGCAGTTGAAATATATGGGTTTTAAGGGAATTCTTGAATGAGATCACCGTGTTTCTATTGTATTGATAGATAATTCTATCAGTCATTTACTCAGGATACAAGATAGTCTCAAATATGTATGTGTCAGGAAACGAGTGGACAAACTAGTAATTATTCCGGAAATCATCATATTTCGCAATGTCTTTTCTAGATTACTAAATTAGTTCATTTCAGATGAGAGTCTTATCTGGAAATCTAGCAGACGCTCTCACTGCCAAGATATATATATATATATATATATATATATATATATATATATATATATATATATATATATATATATATAAAGAATACAAATCATATGGCGAATAACAACCCTCTCAAGCGTACTGGATCCACCAAGGGATCACGTTTGTCAGGGATTAATTAAAATAGATGCAATAAACTGACGACGAACAGTACGAAACTAGTAACTAACTAGCCTAAGCGCTTTCGACTCTTAATGAGTCTTTTTCAAAGGCAAATACAAAACATAGTTACGATAAACAAATAAACACAAAAACGTTGCGTTTGTAAACCTCTACATTTCTATCTTCACATGTGCTAAAACTATAAATACAACCAGCTTGTATAGACTAGTTGCGGAAACTGAAAACATTGTATAATTCCCTAAAAGTCTACAAGCCAAAGCGACATCTATTTTTACTTTGTGTACATATGTAACGCAGATTATATCCCGGATATTTGGTTCTATAACCGGTTATTCTTATAGTAAAAATTGAAGGATAAGAAGATTTAGAAAATGTTAAATTCTACTAGTGCATAGTTTTCATTTTCTAGTCTTCTTGGTTTAGACCGCTTGGTTTCAATGTTCTAAGGCGGCGTATCCAGTATGAGTTCCGAAACCAGGAAGGAAAAGGAATCATACTGGATACGCCGCCTTAGAACATTGAAACCAAGCGGTCTAAACCAAGAAGACTAGAAAATGAAAACTATGCACTAGTAGAATTTAACATTTTCTAAATCTTCTTATCCTTCAATTTTTACTATAAGAATAACCGGTATAGAACCAAATATCCGGGATATAATCTGCGTTACATATGTACACAAAGTAAAAATAGATGTCGCTTTGGCTTGTAGACTTTTAGGGAATTATACAATGTTTTCAGTTTCCGCAACTAGTCTATACAAGCTGGTTGTATTTATAGTTTTAGCACATGTGAAGATAGAAATGTAGAGGTTTACAAACGCAACGTTTTTGTGTTTATTTGTTTATCGTAACTATGTTTTGTATTTGCCTTTGAAAAAGACTCATTAAGAGTCGAAAGCGCTTAGGCTAGTTAGTTACTAGTTTCGTACTGTTCGTCGTCAGTTTATTGCATCTATATATATATATATATATATATATATATATATATATATATATATATATATATATATAGAGAGAGAGAGAGAGAGAGAGAGAGAGAGAGAGAGAGAGAGAGAGAGAGAGAGAGAGAGAGAGAGAGAGAGAAAGACAGAGAGAGAGTTGATTTGACGATAGACTAAACAATCATGCAATTGAAATTTTGATTTGAAGATTCTTAAAAGAATCTTTATGAGCAGTTGGATTATTCAGAATAATTATCAGGGTTGTCTATAGTATTGGAAATCGCGAAAAAAAATCATGCAAAACTACCACCTTGATAGAAGCCTTATATATTAGGTGGCCGTATGATATTTTAATACTTTATTCTAATGACATAAAACATTACTAGTGCAGGGCATCATATAGCATTCAATTGAATTAATTATAATTATATTTTTATGAGCTAAGGAATTTAATAAAAATATAATTAGAATATAAATACAAACTGTTTCCCCTCGCTACCAGCGACAGGTTTTTTAGCTTCGGTATTTTAACAGGTAGACATATTTCTTTAATAAATCAGGCATGCAGACAAGCCATGCACAAATCCGACAGTGAGCATATACACGTTTTCTTTAGTTTTATCTGCTATTTAACCATAAATTACAAATGACAATAATCTTACTAATGCTATGATCGGAGCGATGATGCTCATAACACACGAGAACGTGCACTGTGTCATACTAATATTATTTCTTGGGACGCAGGATAAAATCTGCAATTTGAGTGTGTCTGTGTGTGTTCTTTTATTCAAGATAATATGGTTTATCATAAAAGAAAAAGAAAATTAGCTTGCCCTGAGAGAATAACTGGTATATTTCATCTCGTGGGTGAACCACCCAAGTATGTTTATGCACTCGATGATATCCAGCTTTTATTCACTCATTGCAGGCATACATCCTCTAGTCTAATGATATATATACATATATACATATGTGTGAGTGTTTGTGTGTTCATGTGTGTGTTCTCTGAGAAAGTTTTAAATAACAAAAAACAAGAAATGGTGAATTTTGTTATGCAATTACCATCTTCTTTGATAGAAATGCATTTAGCCATGTATATGTATGGGATGTGAATGTTTGCATTTGTCTCTATTAATATCTGCATAGAGAACAACTTTTTTATGGTTTGTTTTAATAATTATTTAAATGGTCTTGTGTAGTTAAAAATAGTCATTCCAAGCATATGTGTGTCAACAGTTCTTACCATAGATTCTATTTTCCAAAAGAACTAGACTGTTTCAATTGAAAACTTTTAGATTATATTCCGGTCATAAAGTAATGGTACAGACGTATTTGGTATGCTTAATCCACGAGAAAAATATAAGAAATAATTCAAAAAGTCATTAATACCAATGATTTCTGTTAGCATTTATTTAAATTAATAGTTTAGATTGGAAAAGTAATAATTAAGAATGATTTCATCAATCAAGTTTTTAGTTAGGATAATAGTTTAGATTGGAAATAACTGAGATGGATATTTTTCAAATTTTTTTTTTTAGTAAAAATCTTTGATATCAGTTTCTAACTAAAACAATTATTAACGAAAAGTAACGTCCTACTATTCGATATTTATGTTCATAATTATATAATGACATTAATATAATAATAAATATAAAACTAACATGTACACACAAATCTTTCATTAAACCAAAACCCAATTTTTTATCTTGTTCAATATGATGAAATTTTATTAATTGATATATATATATATATATATATATATATATATATATATATATATATATATATATATATATATATATATATATCAGTACACATATTGCAAGGTAGAGAACAACTATAAAAATAAAGTTTCTTTTTATCCATTGTCTACTGTAAGTCGCAAAGTAAATCATAAGCATGATCCAGGTCAATAAACTCGAGATCCAGCACGTGCAAGCGGAGAAGACGAATGTTTTGTTTATTACACTTTTTTCCATGTTTGAATGAAGACGCCATTTTAATGTACTGAAAACTAGTCTTTTTTTCATGGGTACATTGTAGATTTTGCAATGCAATTACATTTCTAGTCAATCGGTGAAACCCGCTGTGAAACTTTATTTAGTAGTAAACAGTTATCACATAGTAGGTTAGGTTTCCCTATAGTATGTGCAGTTTCATTAGTTTAATATTATAACATGTTGAACTATCATTTTATGTGAGTCTGATTCGCCCATTAAATTATTGTGCGGTATTCTCTTTACTGATTAGTTGGGATCGTGGTAAAAGGTTTTTTATCCGCGCCTTCTGGAATGTTTTGAACTGAATGAACATATTTTGGCGGCCATTTTTAACTCGACTCGCAAATGGAAATTGAGGAAATATTATATCGGCTGTCTCAGTATGGATATGCTACTCCCACAGGGCTCAATTATGTCGTGTTCAAAAATATAATCATAAGAAAAATGGCACAAAACTACAAGAAAAAAATGACAATAAGGAGTATTACTAAGGGAAAGCGGGTAGGCATGGTGGGGTAAGGTGCGTATATCAGTAATATATAGAATAAACCGTATATACAAGCGTGGTTTAAATGTTATCTTGAAGGAGTAAACAAACTCACCTCTGTTCGCAGAATAATCTGGATATGAATGGGTCTCTTAACGGACAGAT
>JAEAOA010000892.1:157500-247500 GCA_016746295.1 Potamilus streckersoni | reverse complement strand
GCGTAATCGATTTTTGATACTTATTCCAAACGGATAACATACACCATAATTATTTAAAGGGAAAGAATTTTATGAGAATTTTAAGTGTCGCGAATCAAGAATATTTTATTTCTAATTGTAAAGATAAAAATGCACTAAATGTTTATATGGTACATTTTGCTTTTAAATTTCTAGGCAACACATCAAGAATATTTTATTTTTAATTTCAAAGATATGGGCAACAACGTAGAAGAAGAATACATGAGTCCGCATCGACTTGTCGGCTGCTGCTCACTTACGAAATCATCGATACCAGTTGATGCATTAACTTCTTGATTGAAGATATCTATGATGTATATTACGACACCGATGGTGAGTTTTGACACACTTTCTATTTTACGCGAGATCCTTCCTGTGATTCACCATCTATCTGTAAATACAAACCTCAGCGGTACCTCGATAATGACGTTCTCATCAAGAGAACCTGAATTTATCGCAGCGATTGTTATGCCCATTATTTAAGTTGCTCTAATATCCGATGTTTGAGGCTTGGTAGCATAACCGCAAGAAATTAGTTTGTGTTTTCCTCAGAGGAAAGTTGAGAAATTACATGGAACGTAATTATATTTGAGGATATCCTATGGAATAATTCGTTAGTAACTGGTAAAGGCTCTAATATCTATATGCGATACCATTAGCAAAAATTAAGTTCTGCCATCTCGATCAGATCTCCACATCAGATGGTTGTCCTCGCAGTCATCGCTGTGAACAGTTCTCGCTTTGCTCGAAGATGATTATGATAATGCCGCTGTAAAGCGAATCTTTCCGGTAGGACCTTGATTCTCTTGATAATAAATCGTGGTAAATATTGTTAGAGTCATCACCGCGAAGCAATTTGACGACCTGGAGCTCCGTCAGTGACAGTTGCGAAAGCAGAGCTTCCATATATGTATTTTCTGATGGCTTGATAATATCTGGGTACTTCACATATTTTCCACAGGATATCCAGCAACGATTATTCTCATATAGCCTGTGCATAAAGCTAAAATCCCCGGTCTAGAAGCCTTAGCTTTTCTCTTGTAGACCAGGATTGTTACACGTTCAGTCTTCGCTGGTAGACCTCGATAATACAACAGTGGCGGTCGACTTGACATTTAAGTATAATATCAGTCGTATGTAGACGTGTGTTATTTGCGATCAGCTTAGTTAATATCATATATCGGCAAAATGACGTTGGCTATGTCGTCAGGACTTTTTGTTCACATTCACATCAAATCCACAAGACTTTCATATGGCATGGACGCCGCTTAGCAAGTTAACATGACGGGTTCTCATCTAGGTTTTTGTGTTTGAAACAACATATGATCTTGATCTCCAGACTATACTTACCTATAGGCTTGAATTAGCTAAAAAATGCATATACCAAGACAATCCTTAGCATAGTGCCCCCGATAATCTCGGTCTATATTGCTTATTAGAAGCAACTAGTAGAACAGCCGGACGGTAGAATAGAATCTATGATGTTTTTAGTTGGTTCGTACATATAAGCGAATTTATTTTGAGGTTTTTGCAAGTACACTGATCAGCATTGGTGAAAATGGTGGAAAATTCTAATCAAAAGTCATTAAGAACTTACGGTTCTTCAGCCGTGTAAGGGAGACAGTTAGTGACAACATACCACTACGTGTTGAAATTAGAGGCCTGTCTGACATGAAACTTCAGTTAACATTTTTAGCATTTTACTCCAGACTTGACAATCTAAATAAAACAACAACAACATTAAACAAATCTAACACAACGTCAAGACAGAAGGACAAAAGAAACAACAAATGATAGTTTTCATTTGTAATAATATATTAGAGTAA
This sequence comes from Potamilus streckersoni, assembly GCA_016746295.1. Taxonomy (NCBI): domain Eukaryota; kingdom Metazoa; phylum Mollusca; class Bivalvia; order Unionida; family Unionidae; genus Potamilus; species Potamilus streckersoni. The sequence goes on along the minus strand of JAEAOA010000892.1, from coordinate 245,656 downwards.
TATTTGGAGTCGAGTAATATTTTATGACGGATGGCTCAGGTCATATATCTTTAAACAGTTCAACATAAAAATGGAAAGTTCCATATTAAAATTAAAAATAGTTTAATGTCGGTTTCCATAATCAGTTAGAGGCATGATTCACGATGAAGTAGTATAAAGATTTTGTCAGCGCCTGCATAGGTAGATCACTCTTTTTTTTTTGAAGCATTCAAATTAAAGAGGAAGGAAAATAAAACAATTTTTTTAAAAAAAAACTACAAAAATGCACAAAGGAGGCCATGAGCAGCAGAACTTCGATAATTGGAGCATTTTTAGGGTAGAAGAGAATAGTAAAATCTTTAAGAATGACACTTACATGGACACCAAAGTAAAGGTTGCTTTACGCTAAAGCGGGATTAAAAAAAAGTTTTTGTTTCTTCTTAAAAAATCCCAAACTGGAAGCTCTTTAAAGTAAGGACATTGGTCTCAATGCAGGACATTGGAGACTCCATACAGTCTGATTATTTCACATTGTTAATGATGGGATTGCATTTTATGGTTTGATAAGCAATGTGGGATCAAATAAAAACGTGCTTGTGTAATAAAGTGGGCACAATATATAAGGATTTAGACTATTCAAAAGCCAAATAAGCTTTATGTTATATTTCTAATTTGTTAGACCATATCATCAATGTATTATATCTCTTATTTGCCAGACTGTGTCTTCTATATGTTCCTTTCTCTAATTTATCTCACCTGGACCTCTATAACCCAGCTAACACACAACGTTTTCACAACGTTGCTGTTTGGTTGTATTCTGGTTACGTTTGAAATTAACTTTTTGGCAACGTTAATACAACGTCACACATGAACATGATCTAAGTTAGTAATCTGATCTAAAAAGTATAGTCAATTACAAATGGTATATATATGCATTGATCATGATAGAATTGACAAGAAATAATATAATTTTTTACACAGGATATATATAACGTGTTTTCAACGTGGTACTAACGTTGTGGTTCACTTTTCAGTGTCAGTATAACAATTGTAGTTTCGTAGTTTATTCATTTTTATTTTCAAAACTAATAAATATAAGAAGGTTGCAACTTTTGCAGCAAAATATTTTACTCGTCGGTTTTTCTCAATCATAAACATGTGATAATGTCTTTGCGTTGACAAAATTCTACGTATCTACGATCCGAGGTCCAGCTTGTCCGGTACGATCGTTGTTGCAGAGACGAATCTCCAGTTTCCAGCTATTTTGAACTAAGAAGGTAAGAACTTTAAATAGTTAACATAAAATCACATTTTTTGTTGCAAAAAAAAAACGTTTGGTTATTGGTTGATGCCATTGTGCACATGTTTGCTGCTACGATCTACGATCTAGGCGAGTCAGTGTCATTCCATGACCTCAATCGCATTTTCAAACAAAGAAAATGGGTCAACTATCGGCCAACATATTCAGCTTATGAAATGACCTAACTGTTTGGCATATTTCTGTGACTTTTAACCGACTCGTATCAAGTAAATTATATTGTTACACTGGTACATTTTTGGAAAGAAAAAAAATCGAGATAGTATAGGTTTGTGTGGCAAAATACCGTCTCTTAGGCTAACATTTCCAATCACGCACTCTTGGGTAAAGAGCGTAAGATTTATCTTTATTGACTAAAACTTTTTTTAAATAGCAAGTAATACAAAGCAAGTAATATAAAGCAAGTAATATAAATCAATCACAACTGAAATTTAAATTAATTTATGTTAAAACATATGTCTACATATGCTGATATACTTAGATGTGAAAATAAAATGCATCTTAAAGGAAATTAAATTTTGACAATTACTGACATGAATTACAGTTGTAATTAATGTAATATTGGCATGTTTTCAGTGATAATTATGTACATGAACTTTTTGCAATTAATAAACACAGCACATGTTAATAACATCTGTCACCAGCTATGCAGCATATTTACTAATTCACAAATGGGTGTTCTTACTTTCACTGGAAATTGATGGGTGTATGTCATTTGTGTGATTGGGGATTTGACATAAATATAATCTTTTATTTCATTTACAACTCTCTAAATATGAGTAAGTCAGTTATGAATTTAATTATAATCTAAGGTAGTATAACTGTTGTATGTTACAAAATGTTGGGTAAATGTGTGGCAGTACAAAAACTGCATTTTGCAGCATTTTAAAGCATTTGTTCAATGCACATCAGACACGTCATTTCAGTTAATAATAGTCTTGTCATCTTGTAGACATTATAAACGTTAGTGTTCAGTACTAACTTCATGAACATAAGTCAACACCAAACTTTGTTTGGAAATGGAAGATTATGACATGAAAGCATAAGTTCCTGTTGCTCAGACATATTTCTCAACATTGTGAACATTAGTTAAATTATAGGTCATAAAACATACTGTACAAGACTTGTGCATGTAAACAATATTTACAATGGGTTCTATTTTCACTGATGTGTCTACTCTGTTCGTGACTACATTGGAATTTTGTATTTTCCTTTCTTAGGTATACCAGTGTCATCTGTAAGTCTGATACCAAAACCATCCTCATTGAATGCAACATTACAGATACCAGTAATGAATCAAGATATCCAGGGAGTAACAAAATACAGAATTACACTGACAGTAAGTTTTATTTTCTTTTCAAATAAATTTTACACAAAAGAAGTATTTTACTTCATAAATAGTTTTAATTGTTATACCTATTTACTATACAGATATTTACAAGGAGTTAATAGCAATGATCTTGATCTTTCAAAACAGATGCTTATAGTATCATAAATCTCTTACAGATTTCCGGCTCAGTGTACTTATGAAACTGGACACAATTATTGAGAATCAGCAGACGCTGCTGGCCCTCCTATGGAAAGTTTTAGTTAACACACATGACCCAGAAACAGAATGTACAGAAGAAATGCTTGTAATGCCATGAGATTCAGTGGAGGAACTAGAGGGCGAGAGGATGAAGGAGAATACGGAATTCACCAAGATGATGGTAAGTTGGGGCCTTACTTTCTCATATAAAGCTGTTATCGTGTCAATAACCTTTTTTTACTGTTGTAAACCCCAGTATGCATCCTACAAGTACTAGGGCACCTGCATAATTATTTTTAAATGGTGGGGGAGAAAATGTGGTTTTACAGATCTGGGCCAAAAACATGTTTAGAGATGAACATGTACAGGGTTTTAGTACATATACACTGATACATATTTATGGCTATTTTAATTCAGTCTTAGAGTGAATGTCATGTATGCAGTTAAATGATTCGTTGTGGTTAATTTGTTTTATAATTGCTTTTATTACATTGTGTTGTATAGTTGCTGTTGTCAAACTATTTCTAGGTTTGAGCAAACAATATTGCATGCAAAACCCATGTAAAAAACTATTAAACCATATGTTGTCACATTGTTATTATTATTATTATTATTATTATTATTATTATTATTATTATTATTATTATTATTATTATTATTATTATTATTATTCTTTTCATATAGAGTATTGGAGCTCCCTTGATGTGCATATATTGGGGATAGTGTCTGCAGGATGATGAAAAAGCTAGGCCCAGAGTATAGCCTAAAGGGATGTGAAAGGAAAAACCATTTCAAGAGCTTCTGATAAGCTGGCTTTTGAGAAATATGTATGACTTGATTTTCAGTTGTCTGTTTTTCATGTGACTTGCCAGAGATTTGTAAATGAATGGATAAATTACATGTTTCTTCACACACATATATACTGCAATTACTTGTATTTGAAGTAACTTTAGACCAAATTTCAAAGTCTGTTTTATAAATACTCCATTAATTATTGCTGGTATTTAGAATAAATAAATGTGACCTTTGTTGTGAAACTCCTTTTAAAACATTGTGTTACTCTTGCAGAATCCTGCTTGAAAAATAATGGCGAAGCAAAAAATAATGAAATTGAAGACGTCATATAGGAGACCCTAAAATATGCAATAAAAAAAACAATGTCCTATGTATATGCTGTAAATGCTGTGGCACGATTCATACAAGTTGAAATTAACAAATAATTGATACTTAAGGATCATCCATAAAGGATGTGTACAAAACATACTGTAATACAAGCAGTAAGCCTAATGCAGCTGTTCAACACATAATACCATAACAGAATATACTAGCTTGCTGACATCCCCCAAGGTCCTGTACACCCCCTCCCCTTTGTCTGCATTTGACCAACCCTTTCCTTCATCTGTGCAGACATCCTTTATTGATAATCCTTAACGATGGTTAATGTGACTTTTAAATATGTAAGCATTGCTGAGATGATATTTGACTTTGTTTAAGCATTAAAATTATTTTTTAATTTGCAGGTACCTGAGGAGAAGAAACATAAACTTTAGAGTGGAGGAGTAGACTGATTCTGATTCCTAATCTTATTTAAATCTTGAAAATAAACAAAAAGTGATATTAAAATGTATATTGTATTGTATCTTTTTTCATTTTTGTCTCTTAAAAAACTACTGTCTGAACCTTCAGTGTGTAAATTCAGGGTTATTCCTTATCAGGCAAAAGTCGTGTGATTTAACCGTCTACTTTTAAAAAAATTAATTATCCCCATTGGGGTAGGTCCTGCTGTAAAGCTTGTTAGGAAAAGTACCCAGCAAGAGGATTTGATAATATGAACAAAAAGCAATGTTTGTATATAAACCATGTTAGAAATTTTCACACTTGCACTGAAACTGATTGCATACTTCAGAATGGACATATTATATAATATGTATTGTTCCTAATTTTATTATTCTTTTTCAGTATATGTACAGATAAATAAAAATTCTAGACTATATTGTGCAGAGTGCATTTTTATATGTGCTACTTTAAACTAATTTTTGATAGCTGACACATATCATTGCATGCAGAGTGCCAATTCGTACAATGTTGGAACAATTAGTGTACCTTAGCATATTATTATTATTTTTATTATTATTATTGTCAAATGACTGGTGATGTTTGGTTTGTCGAATATAAAGTTGGTGCAGAACCTACAGCTGATAGGTTTTATTATTATTATTATTATTATTATTATTATTATTATTATTATTATTATTATTATTATTGTCAAATGACTGGTGATGTTTGGTTTGTCGAATATAAAGTCGGTGCAGAACTGACAGCTGATAGGTGACAAGGGCAGTCTTGAAATTCCTGCTATTGCAACTCCTAGATGGATGGCAATGTTCACATTTTGCAGTGTTTTCGATTTGGACATTCTTGCTAGCAGTGGGGAATGTGAGTTTCAGAAACACAACTAGCTTTTATATGATTTCCATATAGATTTGCAATGTTGTGAAAATGTTGTAGGAAGGTTATTTTATAACGTTAAACAACAATGTTGTAGCAACGTTCCTGCTAGTTTACCAAATCACGTTGCCACAACGTTATATGACAACGTTGCCAAAACCTTACTGCAACATTGCTGCAACGTTGTTGCAACGTGGAATTGTCAGCTGGGAAATTATATCCCTAATTTACCAGACCATGACCTACACATGCTTTACAACTAATTTGCCAGACCTTTCTGTCTGTATGGAATACGCCAAATGTACTTGACTGTGTGGTATATCTAATTGCACATATCTTGGGCTTCTATATATTATAGGTCTAGTTTTGTTTAATGGTTGTACATCAATCTTGAAAAGATCACGTGATTTTTTGTTTCGTATTGAGCTGCACAATCTCTGTTTCATCCTAGAAGTTCGTGTGATTAGTATATACTATATACAACTTATCCTAGATGTCAGTTTGATGATAAGGTAAACTAGACGACTTAATCGTCAACATTTATTGGATGGACACACACACACACACAAAGACACACATAAACAACTTTAACAAATCTCATATTAGGTTACTTCATCTTTCAAAGAAAGAACATCTCATGAAATTGTGCAACATGTTTGTGCATCCTAACACTGCTAAATAAAACAATACAATGACATATTTTTTTTACTAATAATGAAATAAAAAATAGTCCAAAAACTTAAATATTTCAGTGGAAAAAGTAACTAAATAATACATTTTCAGACACCATCATAATTTTCTTACATTAATCTCAACATTGAATATAAGTACCATTTTTGGACATCTATTATTAGAAACATATTGCATCACAACTACGCAGGTGATAAATTAATAATTCACTGATGAATAGCCTGAAAAGTTACAAGTAAATGTTATCCAGATTTTTTTTAACAATGCACCCACATCGATGATTAAGACATATGAGATTTGTTCCATAACACTTTCTAATTCTCTTTCTCACCATTGGCCGGTCGGGTCTATGTACATGACGTGGAACACATGCTCTTTGTTCGGGTTGGTAGATGCACCTTTTTGAAGGAGAACTGGTTACTTGTGCCGATGCTGATGGAATCAGTAACGATTCAAAGATCAAGAAAAGGAAAATGCATTTTGTGATGACTGATTGTGAGCTTGACATCATCTGTATAGAAGGAAACGAAATGTACAGTAAGGCTAGATCTAAACACCATTATAATATGTGAACAGGATTTAACGATATACACCAGAATATATTTGTTCAAGAATACCGCCTTGGAGATAAAATGTTGCTTTTAGCCATGGGTTATATCTAAAAGAAACTAATGTATGAAACATTTTAAAACGAGAGATGGAATATTCTTAAACTAGATTATTGCTAAGATACCATTGATAGTGCCGTTTTAAGGCATAGGCACGCGAAGGAATCCATAGGGCCTCGCTCAGAAGAGTGCCAAAGGGCGGCACAAAAAAACAACAAAATTTCGGTTTTGGTTGTTATAGAAATTTAATACTATATTAATAAATCTAGCAAAACGATAGACATGCACATGGAAATACAATTCAATACTCTATATCTGAGACTGAGAGATTGAGGCGCAATGCTGGTTACTTTTGAGGTTAAAATTTGTTACTAGGGCCCCCAAACGTCTTAAAACGGCTCTGACCATTGAAACTATAATCTTGCACTTACATAGATATTATATTATATTATATTATATTATATTATATTATATTATATTATATTATATTATATTATATTATATATATATATATATATATATATATATCTATATATATATATATATATATGTATGTATATATATATAAATAAGAAAATCTTTCAAAAAATCTGGATAAATACGAAATAAATACGAAACGGAAAACGTCTATTCGTTATCTAAATTTTCTGGTAGTCTACAACACGTAATCCAACAATGAATATCGAGTTACTATGATGATATTTGGGTTATATACCTAGAAATGTCCAGATAAATTTATGAAATCCGAAAGCGTAACTCAAGAAAATGAAATTGATAGCATTTCAACCTTTATATTACGAACTTGATCTTAAGTCATAAATGGAATTTAATTTTGAATTGATATGAAGATAAAGGTCAATTATAGAAATGAAGCGTTTGTATGTGAGTTACAGCTATTGTGCAGTTGTTAAAGTTTACATCATGGAAGACTTGATCAGCTTAATAACAAGGAAAGTTTTCTTCCGACTGGAAATAAAGGTAATATTCTGGCTCATTCTAGGTTAATAATAAAGATGCATATTACGTTGAAATACAGTATTGTTTATATAATGTAAATGATTATTATTACAATTTGCTAGGTTGATTGTAATACCATCAACGATATAAATATAAGACTTGCTCATTTGTTATGTCAATGAATCGTGATTGTACTTTAATTTTCACTAAAAATAAATAAAAAGCAATTAAAATAATGTTACAAGCCAGTGGTCTTTGCTTGACCGAGCGGTGTCAAAACCCTGGCGCAAACCCGGCTAGAAGTCATAAGTGTATCCCATATTTCCAAAGACTTCTATACAACTTCAGTTGTAAGTTGGAAAGACCGACGTGTCCATTCTATTCATAAATTTTACTCTAATCAATGCAAGACCACATCGTTCACAACATGCCAAATATCCTTCAATCGCAGATACGCATAATTTCTATACATCAACTTTTCGTATCGTAAGCAGTTCACACCGTAAAACTCTACAACCATCGCACAGAGGACTATTTTAATTACGCCACCTCATACCAGTCAATCTACCGTTTCAAGGCACATCACACCAGCAAAACGACATCACATTTGCCACCATGGCGACAAAAACGGTATCTGCTGAATCCCTTCTCATTTATTCCATTGTGTAATTTACCGGTTTCCTGCCGTAAATGCTGCAACTACAGTCACAACACCAATGTATACCAATAGATTTTATAAAGTACTACATCACGACAGGAACAGTCATGCGAATTGGGTCTGAATTCGCTACTCATTGACCATGGCATCTTGGAAACTCACTAACACTTTCTCTACGTGAAGTTTGCTCCTAATAATTGGCTAATTATTTCGAGCTAAGGAATATTTCACATTGCACCGAATTCAAATAATCAAACAAGTAATTACATAAACCTAAGAATTGCTCAAACGGAGCGCTATAACCAAATATGCATCACCTTAATTTTATTACAATAAAATAAGCATATATGGAATGAAACAAAACTTACCATTTTTCCTGTGCTGTCGGCGCTCCCTCTTTTGATGCTGAAGTTTGGAATGAAACGTCTTATTTATGAACAGATGATTGGGCTACATATAAACATTTTATTCATCCTACGTACACTTTTATTTCTGCTATTATAGATCTTAAGATTACTATGTATATGAAGGTATTTTATGATAATGATGTACTATAAATAGGCGTGGAATACACATTTTGTTTTTCTGTTATATGACTAATTTAGACCCACGAGAAAAACCAATGATACAAAGTTGCTCAAAAAGATCGTAAGTAAGAATTATTTCATTTGATATTTATTTATCATAATTGTTTAGATTGGAAATGAAAGAGATAAAAGAATTTCAAAATTTTAAAACATTTATTTCAGTTTCTTTGTAACTAATTCAATTCTGGAAGGAAGTTAGGATCCTTGTATTCAATATTGATATTCATAGTAAGATTGTGACATTTATATAATAACAACTATATCATTAAAAGTGATTTCCATGAAAATTACTCGAGACAGGTAAACTAAATTTTCGTTATTTGCAGATATTGTTAAGGGAATAACCTATTGCATTCGAATGGCAAGTATTGAAGAACTTCTAATTAAAATGTATGTGTAACCAGACATGTTTGTCGTTGTCTCTCATAATGCATATAAATAAATAAATCATACACACCACCATATATTATATTTTCGCTTCGAATAAAAATCACGTGAGTTTCTGGTTTTTATGTTGATCTGTGTACTACTGGTCTTGAAGGCATTATCATTCCTTTACTGCATCATATGTATGTTTTGACTTTTTAATTACTCCCTAATAAATCCATGTTAATATGTACAAACAAACCTTTCATCAAAATAATTATCTCAGATTGTTTTAACCTGATAATATTGTATTAATTGATAGAAGCATAATCTATACCCATATTATTTGTAGCTTTTACAAATTTGAGAATGACTATAGATATAAATTGTCTATTCATCCATTGGCGGGTGTAAGCCGTGAAGTAAACCTACAGTATGCTCCAAGTCAGTATACTCTAAAACCTGCACGTGCACGTGCTAGCGGATAAGTGTTTGTTTTGTTCTTTTCCCTTTCTGAATGTTCCAATGAAGATGCAATTTTTGTATGCTAAAATCTACACTTATTTCGTTGGTACTTTGCAGATCAAGCCATGCAATATATTTCTAGTCAGTAATTCGAAGTGCAATGACTTTGTTTCGTATTCGGTGACACACGCACTGACACGCCACACAAACACACCTACACCTTCACCTACACCTACACACACACACACACACACACACACACACACATATATATATATATATATATATATATATATATATATATATATATATATATATATATATATATATATATATCCAAGTTGCAAAATCACACGTCAGATACTAGTTTGTTTTATTACATTGGATAAAAAAATTGATGATGTTGTTCAGAGAAATATTAGAAAGTCTGGCAATCGTCAGTGTGAAACTAGTGCAAAACTATTAGAAACGCTTTCGGAAACTACGAATTACATTCCAAAGGGTACAAGGTCACAAAAGACGATTTTACAAACGAAAGCAGATAAAAACACAAAGATGCAAATACTATGATAAACTTACACCATATTTGCTGTATATAATTACATCATTGACGATACAATGAAATAATAGATAAGAAGAACAAGGTATAACGAGGTTGAAAGTCCTACATTTTAGTGTTTGTAAGGCGAAAACGTCTCGACAAAGGACCTAATTGATCATTAATTAATCTTTAATTACCATGTATGAAATTGTACCTAAATGTTACATGTCTATATTGGATGTCAGTTTCAAAAATAGATTAGATTTTGTGAAGTATAACCAGGAAACACATAATATTATTTGTGTAAAGCCTTTGCAGATGTATGATTTAATGTACTTTAATTATATATGACAGTCATGATATTGCCAACTGGATATGGAAGGAGTGTGATATTTGATCGTTTACCTTTTTATTATACTTACTGAAAAATTCTGAATTATATTTATTTTATAATCAAAAAAATTCATTAATGAATAAATTGGTTACGGACTTTTATTTCTTATATTCATCTTGGACTACAACACCAGCTTCACATTTAAAAAGACTATCCATTTATCACTGGACGCATATAACACTTGTTTGGTGATGGAATTATACAAGTTCCTTCAAGTTTGTGCAAAACAAACATCGTTATAGCTGTGGATGAGTACATCCTTCAATTCAGTAGGGAAACAATTGTCTTCTTCGTTTGAAACATAAATAAAAACGTTCAGATTAGCAAAACAGGCAAAACTGAACTTGCTGAGAAAATGAAATCACCTGGTTTGAATGGGACGATACTGTTTAATACACTCATTATGTTGCCAGGAATATGAAAATTTTAGTGCAGACACATCCTGGTTTGTGTGGTACGAACACTTTCAAAGCAAATTATAACTTCATTTTTTTTAAAAAAAACCCAATTATTTATAGAAATTCAAAAGAAGTAGTTTTGCTTTCTGCATTCACACCATGCTGATATGATATGCTTAAGGTATAACGATTGCTTTGACACATGGATCAAAGCTTCATTTTGAATAATACAGTCCGTTTTGTTCCCCACAGCCAGCAGGTATTAATATGCGAGTTCTGGTAGAACAAACCTACGTGGTTTTACAAAGGTGGTTCATGAAATGACCTTATAAATGCGAGAAAATTGGACATGCGGGAAAGTGATCCAATTTTAAATATTGAGTATATTGCAATTTCATCGTTTAAAATTAAACATTCCCCATAATATGATAATAAATTATTGAAAATTATGATTTTTTCTTTAAATTATTTTGACTAAAAGTAATCTTCCTTCATAATCTTGACAAAGTTAGCTTTAATACAGAAATAAAATTTGCTAGCTAGTTTGAACACCTGACAAAATAACGCAAAGATTACAATGCTGTCAGAAATACTTTAAATTATATTTTGCCCATAAAACTAATTAATTGATTCATTGTTTCAGAAATGAATTCAATTTATAATTGTTGCTTGTATCTACAATTTGTAAATGTTCCCAAATATTTTGGTGGCCTTCATATTTCATTTGATATTAAGGTCAGATATGTATTCTAAAATCGAGTTTTGGGCCGTTACTGTAATATCGTTCAATATATACAAGTACTAACAGTTAGTCCGTCATTGAAGTTTGAAAAGCAGTCACAATTTATCTACCATTGAACAAATGAGCATTATTGTGTGTGTTATTTCATAAAAGAGTACGAACTGGAAATCGCAAGCATTGTATTTCAGATTACTGCTTGACTGACTGATAATTCTGTTATTCACAGAACATTTAAACTGGGTATTATAACACATCCGAAAAAGCTAAACAAATTGTTCAAGAGTCCATGAGGAAATATGTACAGTATAATTGTAACTCTCACAGACATCAATCGACATCTTCGTTTTCCACAGACTTCACAGTCGGTTGTACTGTAAATGTATGCTGTGACATTTGCCATGCTGATGAAGTGCAACCAGTGAAGATTTCCATTCATATTCAACAGTATTATGGTATTGTTAAGTGTATAGCTGTAAGTATTATAACATTTATAAAGGCAGTTACTAGTGTATGTTTAAAAAAATGTGTAACAAATAATGACTGACCAAAGTCAAAATATCAAGATCATTATTGAGTTTGAGTCCTGTTATAGATGTCATAAGTAGTTTTATGTGCGTATTGACAGTCATCCGATAATAAACATTAGCCCATAGGTTTACACGGAGATGGTTATATACAGCCAAATGGGAAATCTTAGGTTAATCTTGTCTGTAGTATTAACATTGGGATCAATGATAATATCGTCAGAAGTGGTTGACTTCAATTTGGAGTCGCAAAGTGATATTGTTCGAGTTGACCCAAGTATTCGCCACTATAAGTACATATGTGAAATACTGTCTTTACATTACCCATAGGTTTAACATGTATGTTAATTTTGAATTACTATAGGCCGTTCAAATGTTAAAAAAATTATATAGTCCCAAAGGAAGTGCAATGTTAAATGTTGCATCTGCTATCCAAACACACTGCAGAATCAATCCAACACCTACATTTTGCCTACTATCCAAACGGACACCCTACAATCCAGCAAACATTATTTTAACATTAGCGAGACACACACACTACACTTCATCAGAAAAGATAGAAGCTTTATACCCACGCTGTTTACCTGCCTGCACAAACACAAACATCCAATGCAATCACGCACAAGTAGGCAAGGTTATAAGTGTTTACCGATAAACTATTATACCCTCGGAAACATAATGTGCAATCATGTATAATACTGTCATCGAGGGTTTTAAATTTAAGTTGAAAATATCGAAAAGACATACACAAGCATACATAAAAAAATCGTAAATGGTTTGTGATTGACAGTATTGACACAGAAGAGTAGAGATCTAGTAATCTTTAATTATTTATTACAGTGATATTTTTACCATCTATGCACACTACGTTTTATACTGCCAGCATAGTACACATAATGAAGCATCACTTATTTCTCGACACTAAAGAGAAACCTTACCTGACTAAAGTCCACTGTCTCTCTTACAACTCGTTTCTTATTGACTGACTTAGCGAAATGAGTAGAATATTTACATACCGATACACACACACTACACTTCATCAGAAAGGGGAGAAGCTTTATACCCACGCTGTTTACCTGCCTGCACAAACACAAACATCCAATGCAATCACGTAAAAGTAGACAAGGGTATGAGTGTTTATAGATCGACTATTATTCCCTCGGAAACATAATGTGCAATCACGTATAATACTGTCATCGAGGGTTATAAATTTAAGTTGAAAATATCGAAAAGACATACACAAGCATACATAAAAAATCGTAAATGGTTTGTGATTGACAGTATTGACACAGAAGAGTAGAGATCTAGTAATCTTTAATTATTTATTACAGTGATATTTTACCATCTATGCACACTACATTTTATACTACCAGCATAGTACACATAATGAAGCATCACTTATTTCTCGATACTAAATTGAAACCTTACCTGAGTAAAGTCAACTGTCTCTCGTACATATCGTTTTATTGACTGACCTAGCGAAATGAGTAGAATATTTACATACCGATAGCATAGTGTACATATTGACACAGTGTTAAATGAATTCAGTAAATTTATTCAAAAACCTAAAGTCAAACGATGTTGTCATACAATTATACACATGTATCGCTAAGCCTTCTATTACAAGTGATATGTGACAAGAGCTCGTACTCAGTAACAAAGAAAAGAGTGAAAGTTAACAAGCTTTGTAAATTCAACAAAACAATTTATTTCCCTAGACAACAATGTAAAAATTGGTAAATAGGAATAACAGTTAGTGAATATAAACTAAATATGATTCTAAGAATGAAAACACAAGTCCTATCACTAACTAGTCCTATAAGAATCCAGGTTCGAGTCCCTACGACGTCCAAATATGGAGAACGATGACATAAGATCTAGACCAATGTATAAATATCAACAATTCCTCACTTGAATCATAATCTGTGTTTCAGAATAATTCCAGAATAAACTTCCATGAATATCTTTCCAATTTATTTTATAAGAAAGTGAACTTGTTCAGTGTGCAGGAGAATAAATTATTAAATCAAAAAATCAGTCAAAAGACAAACAATCTTAGCAACAAATAAAAAAATACAAACACCTTGTACCACCAAGGTTTTGAATGACCCTGCCTAAACAAATATTAAGAATGGGTATGTTTGTGTGTGTGAAACAAAGAGATTATTATTTTTAAGGGTTATAAATGACAAGGTGGTCACAGACCTTACAAATATCATGATCGTCATCATTATTATATATACACACAGATGGATTCCATATTGCTGCTTAGAGAGACATGGGAGAGATACCTAGGGGCTTGTAGAAGACAAAAGTATAACGCCATTTTGTTTCTATTATTTTTCTGCATTATAGAACATGGAAAAAGTAAAATTAGTTTACCCTTTTTATGCGTTTCTGAAGAGAAGGGTAAAATTCTATTTTAAACATGTTCTATGTTATAGTTATTCTCGAATAACTGCAGGAATATTTGTCGTATGTGCCAACCACCCCAACTCACGCTTTGTCATATTTTACTGCACACGCATTGAGGTTTCAAACAATGTTACAACATTTCCTAACAAATGAAATGAAGAACTGACAGAGAATTGTTTAATTTTATTTAATCTCTTTTTCCTTAACGCATGTTTTGGCTCTAAACCGAGAGTGCAGAATTGTATGGGCCATACTCAAGTTCTTCCTGCACAAGCTTAGTTCTTGTTTTTGTTTTGTTGGTTTATTTCGGAAACGTTTAATCTAATGTTAGAGCTTTTCCTTGTTATATATTATAGGACCTAAAATAGGACTAACCCATACGCAAAACTGTGATATTTAATATGCAGAGGCACAACTAAATTTAAAGTGTATTTAATCCATGAAATATACACATTGAAGAAAATTCGTTCTACAATTTTCAATTGTTTATGTTTTTGAAACAAATTACAATACTAAAATAACATTTGACGCAATCATAGTAAAGTTTGCCAAATTTGTTCAGAGGTACATTAAAACTGGAGCAACTAACATTATGCTTCTAATCGAAACAATTTTATAAGAAACCTAAGTGTTTGTGTGTGTTAGAAAGAAAATATTTTTGGTACATTTTTCTTGTGAAACTTAAATAATACACATCCTATGTAAAGAAAATAACAACGATAGTAAAACTCCAACATTTTTATAAAATGTCATACGACTGAATCGAAGACTTAACGTAAGAAAATATCCTTCGAAAACGCCGATGGAAAGTTTTTACAAAATATATCTACTCTTCTCACTGTCTGAATTTCAAGTGAAGCCGATTCGAAGCTAATGCTATATTAATATTTGTTAGCCAATGAAAAGACTTGTAATGAGTGCAAAGACGAAGTGTTTTGTTCTAGATTCCAAAAGACAGTGTGGCAAAATAATGAATGCTCTCTATCTTTTATGATTGTAATGCAAACAGACAATGGTGAATTTGCAATGTTGTTCAGAACCCGTGTCGCACATCGCCCAATACTTAACTGTAGAAATTACTGGTTCTTGTTTTGACACATTTTGTAGCTTTATTAATTTGCCGGACACATATAGGTAGAGAGAAGGGCTGCACTATTTAGTTGTAATTCTTTTTCAAACTTGCCTATTGATATGAAGTTCAGATTTATATTAATGTGGCAAGTTTGTGTTTTAAGACAAGCCGGAAACATTGCATATAAATGTTTCTCTGATCAATGTAAATTTAAGTCTGTGAAAGTTTCAAAACTATTCAATTACTTTCAATTGCTTGTATACATTTTAACGTTAGGAGGTTTAAAACAAAGGAAGTCAATATCACAAAACGTAGGTAGAGACAGGGGTATAAATATATAGAGCGATAACTAACTTCAAATTAATTTTCAGGAACGTATGAACTATGGTCTACATGTGCACTTGAAATTGAAAGGTTTTGAGTCTGAAGTGCCACCAGAGTAAGTAGCAGCTTTCATTACAGATTTATGGGAATTTCTGTTAAAGAAACGACGGTGACAATCTTAAGAGGAAGAAAGTTTAGGACTGCCAGCAGCTGTAGAATTAACACCTTTCAAAGTCAACGACACAAGTCAACACATCCAAGAATCCAATGACGAGTTTAGCATGACCGATGGAAAGTTTGATCTTGACATGCAGTACGTCTTACGTTCCCAAGGTAGCGGATCACACAGAAAAATATTAGTTGTCGACGAAATGGGTAGTACCAAATGTGTATTGTCAACGTTGACAACTCAAAAGACTAATGTGCTTAGCGGAAGTCATTGAGACTGGAAAAGATTATGCATTGACATTAGACGATGAGCCAGACATTAGCAACGAAAAAATGCAAAATTCCTCTTTCAGCAAGCAGGCATTTCCAAAGCGACATTGTTTGGTGTTCCTGAAATGCAAACACGTCAAGACATGTTCGCTCAAAGCTATACGTTGAAATCTTTCCATCAAGTAGTTTCCAAAGCTCTGTGGTTTTGAAGACCAGATATCCCAAATGGAAAATAGCTTTACGTTTATCATCATCTAGAACATTTCGGTGTTATCAATAATGTTATAGGATTTCTGGAATGCAGATATCGGAGATGTTTGGTGTCCAAACCATACATTCCTGTATGAAACGGATTAATTGATTGATCGACTTGCAAGCGACTGTCGTTCAGCCATAAGTTTCAGGAATAACATTGTATGATAGAAGTTCAACAAAAGAAAATTGACATTGTGCGCTACATGTGCATATCTTATTCGATTAAATCATTCAAATGCATTTTGTTTGTTGACAAGAGAAAAGATGCCAGTTTTTTGACCAAATCGTGATCTTTAAACGTCAATGGTATATCCAAAACATAGGAATGAATTAATGGGTGACTTCAAGGAAGACTAGCACATGACGAGAAAGAATCAAGAGGACTTTTTTTCACCACGACAAAGTAGTATAAATATTTGTCAGCTCCAGCAAATATGCGATCATTCTAGGTTTTTTAGCAGTCAAAATAAAGAGAAGAAAAAAATAATCGAAGAAAATCCCAGCAAAAGCAATGTACAAAGAAACAGTTTCATAATAACAAGAAAAGAAATAATCGACTTCAATCATATCTCTTCTGGTCTATCAGACAACGATAGGGATGAGCTCATCAATTACTATAAATATCAATATAAAAATTATTGTCTAAGACAAGCTGGAACACATTACAGTAAAATAATAAGCTTGCTGAATTACAATCATATGACACTAACAAAGACTAGAATTATATCAGCCGGCGGAATCTCGATTCCATTATTGTTGATAGTGTCAGCGGCAGGTATTGCACTATAAGCAATAAATAAAACGATAAAACGCAAATACGAGAATAAAATTATATCTAGCAAAATAGCAATAGCGACCTATATTAAAATTCTTAATCGACTTCGAGCTTATCTCAGAGGTTAAAAGTTTATAATGTTAGATCTGATACAGGAACTGCGAATCAAAGACGATTTGCTCGTAGATATGATTCCGAACAGAATTGCGAAATATGAAAAACGATACTCAGAAAATTTTGTGTGAAACATGTAATATGGAATATATTACAGTGCAAGATACTAAGTTAAAGATAAAAATAATTTATTTCCGTGGTAAGCATATGACAATTTTGCTTGACAATGAAAATTATAGCATTAATTAAAAATAACAGAAATAAGATAAAGTTATCTCTGGTTCGCACAGAAAATTCACATCATTTTAGTAAGATTGCTTGGATTACAGATTCGCTTTATGGTGTTATTGATAATCTTTACACTCCGTTATCACAAGACAAATACACGAAGATCACAGATGATGATGAGTTTAAAATGCTATGTCGATACATCAATATTTCCATATGGAAATTGTATCAAGATTCTAGTTCATGTCCCTCTCATTAGTGATAAGATTAATCTGTACTTGCTGTGACTTGACGATGAGTTTTACATTATAGCAAAAGGCCAGATTTTAAAATATTTCCACAAGTGGCTGTGTAATTTGTTTAGACTAACGTGTGTGTCTGAGAGGGGTTAATCATGTTGTCGTCCTAATACAAAATCGAGTTTTGGCTGAGATAACCACTTATACACACTACTTGCGAAAACATTATCTACAAATAAAATAAATCAGGAACTTGTTTTTTAAAATAGTTTACGTGGTCCGAAACAATCTGGCTTTTGGCGTGAATCAGCCAATATTCTAAATTCCGTCACGGAGTGAATTCTATCGTAGTTTAGCCTAATACAACGATACAGTATGTGCATATCCACATACAGATCTGTATAGTTCTGACAACAGCAGTAGCCTAGTAACCGCCGTTATAACCACCGCAGATCTCAATGGGGGCCCAAAGTTTACATTCAACATTTGTTCTTATTGGGTGGCAGCCTACATATTATAGTTTTGCTCGGGGTGGTGGCATAATTTCTTGCTTTTTCGCTGGATATCCGACACGACTGATGCTACGAGGTGACGAGACATTCCTTTATTTCAAATCGGACCTTAAAATGCAGTGTGGATTATTATGAGTGGAAGGCCAAATGGATAGCTGGCTATCAAAATGATTAAAAATCAGAAACTACTGTTTATAGTTAGGTAGT
The DNA here is from genome assembly GCA_016746295.1 of Potamilus streckersoni. Lineage (NCBI taxonomy): Eukaryota > Metazoa > Mollusca > Bivalvia > Unionida > Unionidae > Potamilus > Potamilus streckersoni. The sequence continues at coordinate 226,874 of JAEAOA010000892.1, read as the reverse complement.
TTTTAGCATTTACTCCAAACCATCCCCTTCCTTACGCACTCTTTAAGTTGATACCGATGGATAAAAGACACAAATATGACAGTCTAAATAGTAGTAGTAGTAGTAGTAGTAGTACATTACCGTTTTCAAATGACCCAACAATTTTGTACTTTTTAATCTCTCTCTCTTTGTTATAATTTTTGTTAATTACATATCAAATACATGAGATACATTATATTAAAAGTCCAAAATGTATTGAGGTCACAGCATGCTCAGTGTTCTTTTAACTCGCTGCACCTACTCTACACTTATTTTTGGTTAATCAAGGTGAGCAAACAATCATGCAGACCAATTTGTTCAAATGTTTGATTTTCAACGAAATCCGAATAATTATGGAATCGCATTATGATATTTCACTATTTGGCATGATTTTTGCAAAAACAAAATAAAAGAACTAATTCACGAAAACTTTTACAAACCTTTAATGTAGTAGCGACTGCTGTGGATGTTGAGGTTATGTGAAGGAATGTTGCATTAAGAAAAAAAATATGCACTTGATGTGCATACATTGCTGACCACTACTGACCATTTTTAAGGGAGCAATAATTTCCGGACGATATATTTTCTTTAATGATCGTAATACTACTATACCCTTTCGAACGATTGAAGCGAATACTATTTGATTCAGACAAGTATTAAAATATGATAATCCTAGTGATACGCAGTGTAATTTAAATTGTCCAAAGAATCTTTAGGATATCAGATGTCCCAAAAATTTCGATTTCTCCTAAGAGCGTTTTTTTACCCGTTCGTAATGGAATGAACTTTTTTAATATTTGAAAAATATTAGATTTGAAAAATCTAGGTCTAAGTTTAAAAAATAGCTTTGCACCACCACCCAATTCAATCACTGCACCCGGACTTATAGTGCCCAAAGAAATGATTCTTAGTGACGGCCCCACCGATGCGCACGAGGTCAATGTTCTTTAGTGACGGCTCCACCGATGTGCACGAGGTCAATGTTCTTTAGTGACGGCCCCACCGATGCGCACGAGGTCAATGTTCTTTAGCGACGTCCCTGCTTTGCTTTAGAGAACAGTTATTACGTTGGTTGCCGACCTCCTTCACGCCTCTAAATATAACGTTTATGAATAATCATCTTTTTTATACTAAGGATAGGTGAAATAATATACAAAAGAGCCTCCGATGACATAGGTTTTGACTAGCGCCCGAAGACAATTTTCCTCCCCTGGAGCTGCTACTGCCACTATCTGTAGAAATCAGTGTCCACATAACTTGTAATCTCAGCTTATGTCACATCGATGGAGCGATAGATCGATCTAGATATTAGGAACTGTTAAATAGTCATTAAAACCTTGTTCGTTTAGTAGATCTAAAAAATTTGTCGACAGGGCCGAGTGATACCAAAGACTTGTAAAAATGGTACAAACAGTTACTTCGCTTAGCTCACAGCTTAATGAGGTTAGTATTAGAACTGGTCGGCGTAGCTTCAGGATAATGAGTCTGGATGGAAGATGATGTTAAATGTGTGCGCATATATATATATATATATATATATATATATATATATATATATATATATATATATATATATATATATATATATATATATATATATATAATAATAATAATAATAATAATAATAATAATATGCTGCAACCTCAGAAAAAGTCAATAATATTTCTATAGTGTGGTGGTGTCTCTTTCAACCGCAATTGTGTGTCAGATAAGGAAAGGCAGTTGTAATTATAATTCTCAATGGCGACGAAAACATATTTTATCTTAACTTGGTTGAAAGAGACGAGCTTGTTCTGACTATGGATTTTAATTACAGATGGTGTCCATTCGCAAATTCGACGTCAATCCTACGGATTCCTCGAAAGTGTGCTGATAGTTGAACTTTCCATTGTGTCTAATTTCTAATAAATCATATATTAATGTAAAGTTTCTAACACGAGCTCACGGTGAAGTCCTTGTCCTTGGCCTAATTTTTAGAGGTTGGACTGTAATTAAAAAAAACATGCATTGACTCACAGATTTCACTTTCTGACCGTCATAAACACCTCACTACTCACTGTGCACGGTGGCCAAAATAGACCCATACATCCACACCACAATGCTCGTATTCTAAGGAATAAGCAATTTCAGACAAAGCAAAATTGTCTAAACATAGCATTTTCAATAAAAAAAAATATTGCGACAACTAAATCATAAAACACCGTGAAAATAACAGAGGAAAACATGCTTTAAAACTAGACTGGGATTACATTCGTTGCCGTTCAGTCATTCATTTATGTGATAGATAACTGATACACTTGTGAATGACCTAAATTTAGGTCAAACATCCTAAGCAACCCTGAAGTGTCTAGATGGGACTAAGATAAACAAGTTCGTAATCGAAATATGAATTAAAACTGAAAATCCAGGTAGTATGTTTCTTATTCACACGTAGATGTTGCGAGGCATTGCGTGTTTTTCTATAAATTGATATAGATGGTATTGTGTATAAAATATTCTATTACAATTTAAACATTTCACTCAATTTATTTCCATGATAATTTATTCATCCTTTTTAAGCGATGTCGTCAGGTTAATGTATATTTTCTGAATTGGTATTGTATAATCGTAGCCTTCATCTTGTTTCTACAATGTCCGACCTCAAAACGTCGCTAACTGAATGTAAGAGAAGTTGGACCATAGTTAGGTGAGCGCTAACGTCACGGTGTCATGTGATCAAAGCAAAATGGCTACCTAAGGTGTAAGCTTACAAGTCAATATGAGATAAATTTATTATTTTTGTTTTCTGTTTGTTGGTGACACCATACGAGCTTTAATATTACTTTCGGTTTAGTATGGATCAGTAATTATCTTGTGCTGAAGTTTAACCATCAATTCAGACAAATATTTTTTAAATAAATATTTTTATTAGTAGGCAACGAAGAAATAAAGAAGTACATAAGATGATATTTCTTAATACTGCTCATTTCTCACTGCATAATCTACAATATTCCTTCACCAATCGATTTCTCATTAAAATTGATATGAAGTAGTCAGTGCCAGACGAATGAGGCACTGTGCTAGTCATGAGGTCCTTTATTTGGGCCCTGAAGAAGGTCAGGTAGACCTACACATGTAGTCAGGCATATATACTCAGGGAATTTAGGAGTAGTTAAAATAGCCACAGACTTTTGAAAAATTCATCGTAATTAGCTTTTCGCCAAGAAGATGGGCTCCACCCACCCACCCACCCAGACCATCAGTGGCCCTGTGCTTAAGCACACCTAAGCATGACGGTAAATCCTGTACTGGAAGTAATATACGACAACTCTAATTTTCCCAAAGATTAGGACGAAAATATTACCTTTTTTAACAAGGTGGGTGGGGAACTATAGTTTTGCTGATATTGCAAATTTCATACTGCATTACCTAAGAAATTTCTATCGGCAACAGATTCTTAGATTAATTTGGCATCAATATTGATATATCATTCTACATGATAGCGAAAATATTGTCCGATATTAGGATCCAAATACCAACCTTTTATTCAAGGTGAAGGGAGGGTGGCGGGAAAAATGTGACGCTGTCAAAGTCCATCGGTCTGATAGGTGACAACTTTAAGATCAGTTTTCAAAGCCATTATACATTTAGCTACGATACGAAACCATGTTAAAATTGTTATTCCATAGGAAGGGTTCTCGAGAAACGTACGGCCTTTCTGGCATGCACAACTTTTTAAATATTTACCTGTACGTATACACAATGGTTATACAAAATACATTACATAAACATTAAAGAGATAGACTTATCATGATTTTCTAATATATGAGTATGTATATGTTCAAATAGTGAAATAATGAAAACTAAATTCCAAAGTTCCGACCTATCACACGCGTATTATTTCCTTGACAGCAAGATCAACAACAATAAACTTAAGAGTGTGTATCCTAGCACACGAAAGTTCTTCCTCTGTCTCGACTTACATTAAATATCTACTGCTTTAAGCATCCTTAACATTAAGCGAATGAATATAATAATATTGAACGCGTTTAATTCGTGCCATATCAGTTATGTCATAAATAATCGATCCACTTACCTCACCAGTTTACGACAACCCTGTAAAGCCTAAGTGGCTTCAGATCACAATGTTTTTCCTTTTTTTGGCTATGTATAAGCACTTATTATTTTGTATGCTTTATTATTACTGATAGACCTTTGTAACTTTCTGAATATATCAAGTCATCTTAGTTCACAAAAGCATGAACGTTTCATGGTAGGAGAGTCTCATTTGTGTGTATTAAGACGATTGATTCAAGAGATGTAACAGGAAAGTGCTTGACCTACCTGCAATTATGTCACAGTATAAATATCACCTTCTTCACTGCATTGCAAGCAAGTAAAACAATCTATATCTTTTTGTAAACTTTGAATTTTCCATATAATTATAAACATAGCTAGTAATATTTTAAAGCAAACCAGCTGTGAAACAAACATTTTAAGTTAGTACTATTTTTAGTCGGAATATCTTTATGATTTCGGTTATCCTCTATTGGGACAATTTGTGATCTAAGATAGGTGAGATCATAGTTCTCAATCGCTGATAAAGGATTCACGTGTTACTATATTACCTCGCTGATTGAAAATGAGCATTAGGTTGCACATCTCGTGTTTGTGTAATAAAGTCTATGGTAGAGTATTATCGCCTAAAATTTTACCCACCCCCTTTAATGGACACACAAGTAGCCTAGCTTGAGAGAACAATGAAGGAAGAATATATGAAGAATATCTACTGCTACTTTATATTTTACTATTGGACATTTTAAAATATGTGTTATGTATATTTTATTTGCATTTTTTGTTATTTTTATTTTAAAAGTATTCTTTGTTTCGTTACTATACTATTATTGTGTAAGAGTTTATGTTGGGCTTAACCTTGTCAAAAATCAAGTTTATCCAAATTTATTTTACTACTTCGCCTGAATAATCAATTTGTATTATTCCTTAAATAGCTAATACATAGTTAAAATATTTTCTATGTGTATATATTTAATATCATGATCATTATAAATAGAAGTAAATATGTTCTTTTGGTCTGGTTCTAGGTTATTGAATTCCTTTATAATTTACCGGATGTACCTGACATAGTCCGATTTGTATAAAAAATATAAACATTAAGAATTTTCTAGAAGCTTATCTTCTTTTATGTAATGATATTCTGTTTTAATTAAAAAATGATAATTCTAACATTAGGTCCATTAGAAAATTACATAATCTTGGTACCTGAAAGGATATTCATTAGTGTTTACGATCCTGCCGTATTAATTTGTATTATTCTTGTGTTCGGCAGTTCATCTGGTCTGGAATTCATTTCTTCAAATTATTTTATATGCGAAAGATTATTTTTTCTGGAATATGGAGTACTCATACAAAGTAATATTCTTGGATAGAGGCATTAACTCTGATTAATAGTGAATATGGAGTACTCATACAAAGTAATAATCTTGGATAGAGGCATTAACTCTGATTAATAGTGAATATGGAGTACTCATACAAAGTAATATTCTTGGATAGAGGCATTAACTCTGAGTAATAGTGAATTCAAACCTCGATTTATATTAATGTGTTTCAACAAAAATTTTGGTACAACAATACAATAAACTCCTCCACAATGACATCAACACCTTCATCGGTGGACTTTAATTTGATTTATACTAAAGTTTATTCAGAACTTCAAAATTATTATGACTTTTGTCTGAAAGTTTAGCATCATTTTGGGAATTAATCCGTAAAAGCATGTGTTTTAATTTTCACTCTGTATTCTAGGGGAATAATGTATTTCTTAAATTTTACAAAGCATGTTGCTTTTCACTCTTTTGTGTTATTTATTTTAGGAACACAGACTCAGAAAAATATGAATATATTGATTAATACCAAAATTCTATCGTGACAGACATATATTAAGCAATATGCAATACAGATCAGTGTTTTCAAATCAAAATGTAATTAAAATGCAATAGAATCAATCATAATCAAATTTTATTCACCCACGATTAACTTTTGTGGATTTTCTTTCCTTCATAAATATTTGTTTTCAGCTAATATAATGGAATCTTTCCATAACAAATATCCCAGCCTACCCTACCCCATTCCCTCCCCGTATAGTCGTTAACAACCCGGTGGAAACGTTTGTAGAACGCATATCATCATATAATGTTCTTGCTAAAGCAGTTTCTGAGCACGCTGACGTGTTGGAGCCTCTAGTTTCCATTCCCTCTCATAGCAGCTCCAGGCATCACGACTGGTAGTTTTGAATGCATGCCCATCTGGGGACAGCTAGAACGACAGAATCCATGTGCTTCACTTTCTAAATCTTGATTTATCGAAGGGAAGAATTAAACTCAATACTGGAATAGTTATATTTATGGTCACTATCGTCAACGAACTGAGTTCAAGAATTAACAAGAACTCTTTTCAATGAGCTTCTTAGATCGTGAGGTCGAAGATCAATCTTTTTCAGGGACAATAATGACAGATGAAATGACTGATATATTGCTCGGCGATAGACGTCTTCCTAAGATTGCGTTCAAGTCAAATTATTTAAACCGATTTAGAATCGCTGGTTGTACCTCCGCTATCTGTCGTAAAAATAGTTTAGTGTAGAGTCCTTTAGATATGTGTGTATATATATATATATATATATATATATATATATATATATATATATATATATATATATATATATATATATATATATGGTTTGCATCCATGAGGGCATTGTTTTTGTCTCTTTAGCTCTCAATCATAAAAAAATGTTACTAATTATCGCACCTTAAAATCTCCTCCGACAGATATTAAGGCTACAGGGACATGCATGCCGTTGTTATTTATGGCCTGTTGTTGTCTGACAGCCCAAAGCTAGGTAGGGGGTATTGGAAGGTCATATCTGAATAAGGTGCATAAACAATTCCTAGCAGCGTTGATAGAGCGCCATGGAGAACATGTTCTGTCTTTATCTTCTTGACCTGTTTTGATATAGAGGGCCATTTGCATGTCTAAGTCAACTGATCTGTCTCCGTCATAACTGCTAGCACAGAGCCAACCGGCATAGTCTAGTCTGCGAAGAGGTTAGAAGCCAGGACTAACATGCACCTCATAATTGACTGAAACCATAATTGTTATCAGCTTTTAGGTTTGGAAACTTCGGTGATAGATCAAAGGCCAGCCGTGATACCCACGAACTGTTGCAGAGGAATTGTATGCCGTTTTTCACATATGTTGCAGAATAAACATGATGCATGCACTGTCTGATCCGCAACAATATTAATGTGGTACTTGATGTCTTTACTTGTATGAAATGCGCATTATACTTGGCCGAAAGGAAGTACTAGTTGTTTTTAATGGGAGGAGTCTAATACGGGTTTTTATTCAGGTAAACACCATAGCAGAAAGCATCTTTGCTGCCTGAGTTCTTAACATGTTCATCATGCACAAAATATGGTTATATAAGGCCGCGGACCGGTTCAAAATTGGCAGAACCAGTCAATGATATTCTGCCAGAACAATTTGAATTTTGGTTATCTGGCATGTAATGACAGGCTGTTGTCATTTCAACGCAAATCCATGTTGCCTCTGAAGCAAGCAAAAACACAATTAGCTGCTAACTTGCTTTCTTTTAAGCAGCTGATGTCAAATACCAGTCATAGTCCTTACAAAGCATAGATGAACGCCTCCACAGACTTGTTATAAAGTACCTTTAACAATTATTCGTCCTACAGGTTTATGAGAAGAGCTGAAACCAGTTTAGAGGTTCTTCCGATTGAGATTGGACACAGAAGAATAGTAGGAATAGGGGAAACAATACATTATTAGTGAAAACTTAACATGTTCGATTACTGTTACAATTCTGTACATTTTTGTAGGCGCATCAAAGATTTATTTAACCACTATCGCCCTCCAACAACAGATTCTTGCAGTGAGATCAAGCTGGATTTTTGGGTTTGTGTATGTTTTGCTCAGTGGAGAAAGTTGTTTAGCAACCATATGTGGATACTTGTTGATCAATATAATTTTGGAACATTAGACAGATAAGGTAAAATTGAAACATCGTAAAAACCACAATGTTTTAGGGATCCGTTTCACAATTTAAAGTTTTCTTAAATAATTACATTCTTTGCTTTATAAAAGCTTTTTTTCAATGAGAAATAGATGTATTCACCACGGTATTTTGAATCATAGTTATTTTAAGTGAGAAACATAGTGAACACATTCTTTAATATAAACCTGCGAGTCAAACTGTTAGTGTTTGGCATGCTAATTTTCTTGGAGATCGTATGTTTCCAACACTACTTTTTATTACGATTTGGTTGAATAGAGACGCCCTTAATCCAGAAAGTCTTATTTTATAAATTTATTAGGGTTTCTTTCTCGAATTTCTCTAGTACTATTACATTTGGAAAAAGTAAGTTCCGTTTCGAACGGTAATAACTTTGGAAATATACCTTGATGACATTTGAATTCTCTGGAAACATAATGATTGATATTTCTTTCAGAGTTGTCCCGCATTGCAAAAATTCTATAACATATTGTCTTGCAAGCCATGCTATTCTTGCCAAAATGTTATATATCACCCTGCGAACTTCACTGATGTCATATGTAGTTTTTTCCATCTATCCGAACTTCACTATGGGACTCAAAGGCAACACATTTTCATTTTCAAAAGAAATAACAATGTATATAAAAAGAAACAAAACTAAATATGTGACTTCAAATCTTTATCTTATATGCTCAATTGAAATATAAATTCCATCCAGTCTTAGTTCTCTTCTTGTACAAGAAAGTACTATTTTTGCAATTAGGGTACATCTGTTTCATTCAGTTATCACCAATTAGGGACAACTTCAAATTTCAGCAAATGTTAGTGCCGTTCCTTATTGCTGGTAGAGTAGCTTCAGCTGTGAATAGCTGATGTAGTTTCAACTGTTATACTCCTATCATCGCCGAAATTATGTTCAGTTATTCGATTCAGATTAAAGTTGGAGTTTGCCACACAATTTTAAGTCCGAAACTATATACCATATTTTGCATAACGGTTACAGATTTAACAAGAGTCCGACTTGTTTTGCTGAAGTTAGCCAAAATATACAAAGAACAATATCATTCAGAAAATTGGGATTCTCGTCAGTTTTCTTTCATTCAATTTACAGATCGAACACTCAAGATTTCTTTTTAAATGATTCTTTATGTAAGAGTGATCCTTACTCATTGTTTATAAAGAATCTGAACATACCCCCGTGTAAATGAAAAACACATATCTTATCTTTATAGTTTCTAAAGCTCAAGTAGAATCTAACTAAAAGCAAATCATTTTATAATTATCGGACAAATACCTTTTACGTGTTCTAAAGGTAGCATTAAATATGTAGCAACAGAATACTGTTTTTAATTCATAAATAGTTTTTTTGCTTCCTAAACCTTCTCTTGTTTTACCTAGACTAATAATTAAATGTCAGCAGCACCAATTAATACTAGAAGAGCAATTGTAAGTGTCTAGCAGCTACATGTGTCTGTTCAAATTATGGTATCAAAAGGAATGTAAGAAAGACAGAATCGAATATGATAAACATGTAGATGAATTACAGAGAAATTGCTTCAGTTCAAAACAGATAAGACAATCTATTGCTAGAGTGAAGGTCTGGGATAACAACATATCATTCGTCAATACTTGAACAATGTGGATGATATTTATTTTACAAAATGCCGTAGACAGCCATTTTGCACGACTATGACACAAGTGATTACAAAGAAAATAATGTAATTAGTAATAAATCAAGGTTTCCTATATATTCCTTGTAATCGTAATTGTGATTGTAATTGGCATTGGTCAAATTGTTGCTAACAGTTGTTCTTTTTTACATCAGAAAGTTAACCCGAGTCTATATAGTAACACAATGTTACATAAAAAGCAAACTAAAAACGTGGGTAAATAAATACTTCACTTGAAGGGGAAAAAACCATATGGAATTAAAAATTTCAGTCCAACACTTTACTTTATTCAATGACAAATGCATTGATTCTATTTTCTGTTTAAGGTATTTTCGAAACACTTCACTTTGCTTCTTTTCTTTCTGTCTTTCTTTCATTTGAATTATATTGATCATATAAAACACTACTTCAGTAAAATTCCCAACATGGGCGTGATGCTAAAATTAGTTACATTTCATTGCCTAAATTAGTCATAGAACGGAAAAATAAGCTAGTCAACAATTAAATTGCATTTTGACTTAAGATGCATTTTGTAACAGAGTTGAAATGATAAGCAATTTCATTTTCTTAGAACGTTTTCAACTATATAACTCAACCGCGGTATTCTGGAACATATTTTCTGGTGTATGTAGGTAAATGTGAATACTTTTTATATTTTAGGGCGGTGGTTCGATCTAGCATTACTGTACATTTCTTTTCCTTCTATACAGATGATGTCAAGCTCGCAATCAGCCATCACAAGATGTATTTTCCTTTCCTTGATCTGTGTACTGTTATTGTTGCCATCAGTGTCTGCACAAGCAGCAGGTCCTCCGTCACCACGATGCATCTACCTACCCGAACACGGAGCATGTGTTCCACGTTGTGTACTCAGACCCGACCTGCCAGTGGTGAGCAAGAGAATCAGAGAGTGTGATGAAACAGTTCTCATTTGTCAGGATGAACGATGTGGATGTATTGTTAAAAACCTTCTGGAGACGATTTACTTGTAACATTTTAGGCTATTCATCAGTAAATTATTTATTTGTAACCTGCGTGGCTGGGATGAATTATGTCTCATAACAGATGTTATGTCTCATAACAGATGTTCAAACTATGGTTTTTATGTGTCTAAAATATTACAAAAAGTAACAAGAAAAGAGTGAATACAACAAGCTTTGTAGAAGTAAACAAAAGATTCATTTCCCTAGAAGACCAAGGTAAAATTGAAAAAAAATCAAACAATTAAGGTTTTACGAAACTAAATCCAAAATTATTTCACGAATTAAAATATCGAAGTCCTATTTTTGAAAAGTCTTAAATAAATCTGAGTTCGAGTCCCGATGAAATTCAAACTTGAGGAATATGTATGTTGCAACCTTCAAAGTGATGTTGTGTCAACAGTTCCTTATTGAATCACAGTAAATAATATGCCAGGTTTGAATTTCAAATTCATTTTAATAAATATAGTTGTCCAAGAATTTTACCTGAACACATATATTTCCATGGTAAGGAATCACTAATTTTATTAAACAAAATTACGACTCAATCTGGTCACAACAAATCTCCTTCAAGTGTCATTGTCTTAGTGCTGAACTGACTAATTATTACGATATCATAAGCTAAAAGACTAACTAAAACGCAATACATATGCTCTGAGGAGGGGTTGTTTTCGGGAAATAGTTCACCTTTCCAGAAGGATTAGAAGTTTGTGACATGAAAATTATCACGTACTCCAGATATGGCCATGATTTCAATAAATAGATCTTATTCTAAGAACGAAAAAAATTAAATAAAATAATTTACCATAACTCTTTCTGTTTTTCTGCATCAAGGTCAGAAACTAGATACAGTGTTTTATTTATTAAAACAGTCGAGTCATACAGAAGTAAACTGAATAGCAAAATATCAAATCCTGTAAATAAAGTTACATTACAATAACATGTAATGGCATAAAATAAATTTAAAACGAGCAAATAAATAATTAAGTTACATATACAAAACAATTGTAGTAATGTTTAATGCTGAGATTGGTGTCAGCGAACAATTGCATGAAAGTATAACATTTAATTTATTTCTTTGATTAAATTTAATTTTTACGATTAATGTATTATTTCATTTTTAGTAAATCTGTCTTTGGTTTATTTAGCAGAGGTAGGATATAGACACATGGTGCTGCATTTCATGTGATGTTCGCTCTTTGAAAAATAAAGTAACCTAATATGAGATTAGGTAGAGTTGTAGCTTTGCTTGCAAAAATCGTTGTTGTATAGATAAACCTAAAGGATAAATTTGTCTATGTCACTCGCTCATCAAACTGACCTCTAGGGAAACGTTTCTCTTGTTACATGTTCATCAAACTGATTTCTATGATGAAACAGAAAATGTGCTGCTCAATAACAAATTATACAATTTCTTGAACAAAAGTTAGTTGATCACATTGAGCAAATTCACGGTGCCTGACAAAGAACGTTAAAGTATGAATGAAAACTTTTATTTTATGTGCATCGTGTAACAAAAGCGTTAAAGGTGAAGAAATAAAATCTTGTACGACCGCCTGCTCAACTGAAAAACAAGGAATTTGAACACATTTATGTGAACATTCATATGTAACTAATGGATTAAAGATGTTAGCTAGTCTTTCTAATCCGTAATATAATCGCCTGAAAATTCTAATATGGTGATTCTTCTTAAATTTTTATAAAGTATGATTACCATTTACACTTTATTTTTTCTTTTATACTATAATCCTCTCCTTTATGTTTTAAAACTCTTAGCACATTAAAAATTAATTGTCTTTTGTTTAATTGTATGCGATATGATGCCATACACTATTATAATTGTATGTACTTCAGTGTAATTATGATATAAAAATATCATTGAGTATAAGGTTTTTTTATGAATCTTCGATTCTACCCTCATTGCTTTTTCCATCTTATATATATATATATATATATATATATATATATATATATATATATATATATATATATATATATATATATATAAATATATATATATATATATATATATATATATATGTGTGTGTGTGTGTGTATACATACATACATACATACATACATACATACATACATACATACATACATACATACATACATACATACATACATACATACATACATACATACATACATACATACATACATACATACATACATACATACATACATACATACATACATACATACATACATACATACATACATACATACATACATACATACATACATACATACATACATAGAATTATATACGGAAAGACAATGGAAACAAACACTGACTACCAATTTGAACTTTATCAATAATTTTTCAAATATACATTATATTCATTAGAATTAAAGCAACTATATTGGTATGTAAATATAATGCATATTTCTTAAAAAAATTGAATATAATAAGAGTTATTAAAGCCCTATAAGTTGAATAATACAATTCAAGACGACAAAAGTGTTACTTTGATTACCTAATATTAAACATACATTCAAATGTTGAAGAATATGATTAAAACCGAATGGGAATAATTATTGTATTTGATCTAGGTAAATGTACAAATCTGTTATAGACTTAATACATCATTGAGATCACGTAATCTTTACAAGGCTAATTTACAATCCATAAACACACTAGAGCAATAATATATAGAAACCAAGAACTGTGAAATTAGATATACAACGCCCTCTAGTAAACTTGGTGTATGCCATATAGAGAAAAAGGTGTATGTATGTATGTATGTATGTATGTATGTATGTATGTATGTATGTATGTATGTATGTATGTATGTATGTATGTATGTATGTATGTATGTATGTATGTATGTATGTATGTATGTATGTAGGTAGGTAGGTAGGTAGGTAGGTAGGTAGGTAGGTAGGTAGGTAGGTAGGTAGGTATGTATGTATGTATGTATGTATGTATGTATGTATGTATGTATGCATGCATGCATGCATGCATGCATGCATGCATGCATGCATGCATGCATGCATGCATGCATGCATGTATGTATGTATGTATGTATGTATGTATGTATGTATGTATGTATGTATGTATGTATGTATGTATGTATGTATGTATGTATGTATGTACATTTTGGACGGCAATGAAAAATTACATATTTAGCTTTAAATAAACCTTTTCTGGGAAAATTTATGTATAGTAATACAAAGTTCATTATCAAGTGAATAAAGGATGTGTGCTTGAGTCGAGGGAATAGCCAATATATTTCATCCTTTAGGTGAATATTTGAGTGATTCACCTACGATATAAAATATATACGGTCAGGACAAGCAGATCTTCTAGTAATGTTGTGCTCAACCATATTAGCTATCAGATTTCTTAATGTGTTTTACACGATAATATCAGCAGGTTACCATTATATTCTATGTTTTGAGAGTAATGACACCCACAATAACAGTGTAGAAATTTTTCTCCTTCCAAATTTATTACAAAAATGCACATAACAAATTAAGATAAGGTGGAATTCCATATTGTGGGATTTCTACTTAGCTAGTCTGCATGCAAATAAGCCCTACCTACCACTCTTTAGATTGCGTGTATGTGCCTCTACTTAATTCAGGGCCAGATTTTTAGATCTGATGGAATCATTCTCACACGTTAAATGAAACTTTCGATTATCGATTTAGTGACCAGGACAGGCTATTGTGGACTATGATGTTTACCGACATAATACGTTGTCCATTCGTTTCCTGAACCATATATTTAACACGATCTTGCATATTGAGGATAGGAATTGTGCAATTATCTGGTAATATAATATAAATATGAAACCAAGACTCCTAAAGCTAAGTATCTGACTTCAGTAGAATGTAAACCAGCGTTTTTCTTTTTTGTTTGTTGTATGTTTGGGTTTTGTTTATTTTTCCCTACTCAAACCTTGAGATCTGATGAATAGATCAGACAATAAGTGGACGAATTAGAGAGTTCAGCCTTTTCTCCTTTATTTTGGTAATATTTGTCCTTTAGACATTTCTCAATTTATTTTGTCCATTGATAGAACTCATTACTTTAGTGACAGTTTTATTGCGCAATAAATACTGATCTCAAGTAATAAGCAATTATAAATAATATCACTATTTTTTGCGGACTAGTCAATTCTATAACCAATCCCTGCTACTCCACTACCGCTTTCTATGTCAAGAATCTGAACTATATTCGCATTAGCTTTCTGAGAAAATTGATGACTATAAGATAGGTGACATGACATTAAAAGCATTTATACTAAGCTAATTAAATCACATATGAGAACCCAAAAAAATTGAATTCATTTGACAAGCCCCCTCTCTCTCTCTCTCTCTCTCTCTCTCTCTCTCTCTCTCTCTCTCTCTCTCTCTCTCTCTCTCTCTCTCTCTCTCTCTCTCTCTCTCTCTCTGCACAAATATTCAACTTCATCATGTTGTAATATTGATTTTCTAGTTCCACGGTGTATATTAATAACAGTATACTCCGCCAGGAAATGATAACCAATTTCTGCTACTCCACTACCGCTTTCTTTGACTTGTTATTATACCCATACATTACGAATGTCGACGCAAGGAATTAAATGCGATTATATATATATATATATATATATATATATATATATATATATATATATATATATATATATATATATATATATATATATATATATATGAAGGACATGGTCTGGCAACTTAGGGATACATTATATGGAGGACATGGTCTGACAACTTAGAGATACAGTATATGGAGGACATGGGCTTGCAAATAAGGGATACAATATATGGAGTACATGGTCCGACAACTTAGGGATACAGTATATGGAGGACATGGGCTGGCAAATAATGGATACAGTATATGGAGGACATGGTCTGGCAACTTAGAGATACAGTGTATGGAGGACATGGTTTGGCAACTTAGGGATACAGTATATGGAGGACATGGTCTGGCAACTTAGGGATACAGTATATGGAATACATGGTCCGACAACTTAGGAATACAGTATCGTTAAATCTAGCAATGATATCAAATTGTGACACAAATCAACAAAGTACATGTATCATTCAAAACCTTCACCCCTATCACACGATGATTGATGTGATAAAAGTGATTCTGCCATAGAGATTTCTGAATAAGAAACATCAGCCAGAAAAGACAATGTTTTGACGATTGTATATCAACATCCAAGAATGCAAGACTCTTGCCTAGAATAATAATGAAGAGTATACATGATGCTTTGTTTTCAATGTTAGGGGCAAAGTTTTAAGGTACATCTCTAACAGTGAGTGCCGACAACACAGCACTCCTTACTGACAAACTAATATTATCTAAAGACAGCCAAAGCAGTTTAAAAACATCTTCCATCAACTACCACATATCAATGAGGAGGCAATTGATAGACTGCACCTGATGACAATCAACTAATCACTTAATAATCTGACTGAAACAGATTAAGCAATTGGCCTTCTATCACACTTCAAATCAACTGGAGTGGATACTAAGCTAGTAGAGGTCTATCAAGCCGGAGGCTCGTACATGGCACATAAGTTGAATGAGCTCTTCCAGTCAGTATCGATTTAAAAAAACTATATCGCAGGAATCAAAGAATGCATTCATCCTCCACTTGTAAAGGCGGAAAGGTAACAGACAATCTTGCGACAATTATCGGAACACCTCATTGCTGGCTGTAGATAATAAATCCTTGCCAGAATTCTGCTGAATCGCAATGGATTGAATATTGATGAAGGGGCTTCTGCAGCAGAATCAATATGGGCTCATGAAAGGACGAGGAATCACAGACATGTTCTTTACACGTTGTCAATCCCAAATTAAAAGTCACGATTAGAACTTCAGCTTGCACAAGGCATTCATCAGCCAGACAAAACTTCGACAGTTAGTTTTGAATGCTTCTGGAAGATCGTAGCAAAATTTAATTGCCAGAAAACGTCATCATCTTGGTTTGGCAATTCATGATGGAATGTTCACTTGTATCCTGGACGATGGTGAGTCATCTGTACCATTCTAGTAACCAATGGAGTCAAGCAAGGTGTGTGTTATCCCCCAACCCTTCAGAATCATGTTCTCTAATATTCTTGTTCATGCTTTCTGTGACTATGACACTGGGATTGACATTAGAGACTGAACAGATGTCATTCTCTTTCATCTGAGGAGACTACAGGCAAAGACTAAAGTGGAGGAAGCAGCCATAACTAATCTGGTGTTTGCTGAATGTTAAATCTGTATAAGGTCAACAACCTGACCTTACTGATCATGAGGCGAGCAGTTCACATGAACGATTAAAGCAACATACGAATTGTTAAAGCCATGTGGGTCGTTTCGCAGACTACTTTTAACGAAGAAGGAAGAGCCTTCAAACAAAACTAAAGGTCTGCAAAAGCACTGTCTTTCCAACACTGATGTTTGTTTGCAAAGCCTTTAAGGTGTACAGACACTATGTCAAGAATCTAAACTATATTCGCATTAGATTCCTGAGAAAATTGATGACTATAAGATAGGTGACATGGCCCCAGACACTGACATTAAAAGCATTTATACTAAGCTAATTAAATCACATATGAGACCGCAACACCACTGGATTCATTTGACAAGCCCCCCCCCTCTCTCTCTCTCTCTCTCTCTCTCTCCTCTCTCTCTCTCTCTCTCTCTCTCTCTCTCTCTCTCTCTCTCTCTCTCTCTCTCTCTCTCTCTCTCTCTCTCTCGCACAAATATTCAACTTCATCATGTTGTAATATTGATTTTCTAGTTCGACGGTGTATATTAATAACAGTATACTCCGCCAGGGAATGATAATTTCCATATAATAATGTCATAAAAGTATACATGAGCGATCGTGTGAATAAAATATGATTCCATTTGGTAAAGTTTGATTTTTATATCTGAGCATTCTCTAATACTTATGTGACTGAGTAAGAAATATTATGCTGTCTTGAATTTTCTACATTTCTTTTTACCTCATAAGGGATACAGGATGGTAAAATACAAGCATGTTCTGATTTCTACTGTTAATTGATAATGCCTCATATTTTGTATTCATTTATGTGGTGCTAGTGTTTTAAATAGCTTTTTTCTCTTCCTATTGTTTTTATTATACATTTGCTTTATACTATAGTCATCCGTTTAGTTATAGAGACCTTTATCTCCATGTAAGATTCCAAGTCAATAAATCTGAAGTCACGGTCTGCCTAACAAGACTAGCTACATCGACTTATGTAATCTAATTATTGGAGGAGATAAAAATATATATTTAGAAACCAACTTAAGTATATTAATATTAGGAAATAAATCCATACACAGCAAGTCGGATGTAATTTCCTATCTTCCGAGTACTCTAAAAATCCTTAATCACTTGAGATAACGTGTAGCGTAGGATAAATCAAGTATTAACAACTGAATTATCCAGATTCTCAGAGATATCAATGCACGATCCATTGCAAACAATACAGGTCAAAGAGAAAAGAAAGTTTTAAGTTTCATTCTAGTTTTCGACAGCGCAGGACAAAATGGACGGTTTTCTTTTATCTCATTTGTCTGTATGTTGTTGGTTTTCTTTCGTTGCATACATACACACACACATATATATATAAATAGTTATATATATATATATATATATATATATATATATATATATATATAACTATATATATAACTATATATATATATATATATACATATATATATATATATATATATCTATATATATATATATATATATATATATATATATATATATATATATATATATATATGTATAACTATATAACTATATAACTATATATATATAACTATATAACTATATAACTATATATATATATATATATATATATATATATATATATATATATATATATATATATATATATATATATATATATATATATATATAACTATAACTATATATATAACTATATATATATATAACTATATATAACTATATATAACTATATATATATATAGTTTATATATATAGTTATATATATAGTTATATATATATAGTTCTAGTCATAGTTATTGTAAAATAACTTTATTTACATGATTTGATCTTTTATCATACATTCAGTTCAGTACTTTTTGACCTGACTGTTATAATAAATAAAATAATGTATCTAGTCTCTGACCTTGATTCATAACCAGTAAGTGTTCTGGTAAACAACTTTATTTAATCTCTTTTTATTCGTTTTCAGAGTAAGATTTATTTATTGGAATCAAGGCTATACTTGGAGTACGTGATAATTGTCATCTAACATTCATTTATTGGAATCAAGGCTATACTTGGAACACGTGATAATTGTCATCTAACATTCATTTATTGGAATCAAGACTTTACTTGGAGTACGTGATAATTGTCATCTAACATTCATTTATTGGAATCAAGGCTATACTTGGAAAACGTGATAATTGTCATCTAACATTCATTTATTGGAATCAAAGCTATACTTGGAGTACGTGATAATTGTCATCTAACATTCATTTATTGGAATCAAGGCTATACTTGGAAAACGTGATAATTGTCATCTAACATTCATTTATTGGAATCAAAGCTATACTTGGAACACGAGATAATTGTCATCTAACATTCATTTATTGGAATCAAGGCTATACTTGGAGTACGTGATAATTGTCATCTAACATTCATTTATTGGAATCAAGGCTATACTTGGAGTACGTGATAATTGTCATCTAACATTCATTTTTTCGAATCAAGGCTATACTTGGAGTACGTGATAATTGTCATCTAACATTCATTTATTGGAATCAAGGCTATACTTGGAGTACGTGATAATTGTCATCTAACATTCATTTATTGGAATCAAGACTATACTTGGAGTACGTGATAATTGTCATCTAACATTCATTTATTGGAATCAAGACCATACTTGGAGTACGTGATAATTGTCATCTAACATTCATTTATTGGAATCAAGGCTATACTTGGAGTACGTGATAATTGTCATCTAATATTCATTTATTGGAATCAAGACTATACTTGGAGTACGTGATAATTCTCATCTAACATTCATTTATTGGAATCAAGACCATACTTAGAGTACGTGATAATTGTCATCTAACATTCATTTATTGGAATCAAGGCTATACTTGGAGTACGTGATAATTGTCATCTAACACTATACTTGGAGTACGTGATAATTGTCATCTAACATTCATTTATTGGAATCAAGACTATACTTGGAGTACGTGATAATTGTCATCTAACATTCGTTTATTGGAATCAAGGCTATACTTGGAGTACGTGATAATTGTCATCTAACATTCATTTATTGGAATCAAGGCTATACTTGGAGTACGTGATAATTGTCATCTAACATTCATTTATTGGAATCAAGACTATACTTGGAGTACGTGATAATTGTCATCTAACATTCATTTATTGGAATCAAGGCTATACTTGGAGTACGTGTTAATTGTCATCTAACATTCATTTATTGGAATCAAGGCTATACTTGGAGTACGTGATAATTGTCATCTAACATTCATTTATTGGAATCAAGACTATACTTGGAGTACGTGATAATTGTCATCTAACATTCATTTATTGGAATCAAGGCTATACTTGGAGTACGTGATAATTGTCATCTAACATTCATTTATTGGAATCAAGGCTATACTTGGAGTACGTGATAATTGTCATCTAACAAACTGCTAATCCTTCTGGAGCATATGTTTTGTGTTTTAGTTAGTATTATAGCTCATGTTATTATTATAACTAGTTGGCTCAGGCATTAAACCATTGACACTTAAATATGTTGTGTTGTGACCAGTTTGAGTTGAAATTTTATTTACTGAAAATCAGTGGTTGCTTATCATGGAAATACATAAGTGCTCACACAAAATTCTTGGATGACATTTATTATAATGTATTTGAAATTCACAAATGAAATATTATTTACTTTGATTCAAGAAGGCATTGTTGACGCAACATCACTTTGAAAGTTGCAACAGACATCTCACTCAATTTTGAATTTTATCGGAACTCGAACTCAGATTTATTTAGGAATTTTCAATAATAGGACTTCTATTTTAAATTCTTGAATTTTTTTGGATTTAGTTTCGTAAAACCGTATTTGTTTTTTTTTTCAATTTTACCTTGGTTTTTCTAAGGAAATTAATTATTCATTTACTTTTACAAAATTTGTTGTCGTCACTATTTTCTTGTCACGTTCTTTTTAGATCATAGACACATAACAACCATATTGTAAACATCTGTCACGAGACACATATTGCGTCACAACCACGCAGGCTACAAAAAATAATTTACTGATGAATGACCTGAAAAGTTACAAGCAACTGTTATCCAGATGGTTTTTAACAATGCACCCACATCGTTGATCCTGACAAATGATAACTCTTCCATCACACTCTCTGTTTCCCTTGCTCACCATTGGCAGTTCAGGTCTAAGTACACGACGTGGAACACATGCTCCTTGTTCGGGTAGGTAGACACCTTTTTGAAGGAGGATTGGTTACATGTGCAGACACGGATGACAACAGTAACCGTACACAGATCAAGGAGAGGAAAATACATCTTGTGATGACTGATTTCGATCTTGACATCATCTGTATAGAAGGAAAAGAAATGTACAGTAATGCTAGATCGAAACACCGCCCTAAAATATAAAAAGGATTCACCTACATACACCAGAAAATATGTTCCAGAATACCACGGTGGAGTTCAATAGTTGAAAACGTTCTAAGAAAATGAAATTGCTTTGCAGTTCAACTTTTCTGTGACAAACTTTATCTTAAGTCATAAATGCAATTTAATTGTGACTATCTAATATGGAGACGAAGATCAATTGTAGGA
This sequence comes from Potamilus streckersoni, assembly GCA_016746295.1. Taxonomy (NCBI): domain Eukaryota; kingdom Metazoa; phylum Mollusca; class Bivalvia; order Unionida; family Unionidae; genus Potamilus; species Potamilus streckersoni. The sequence continues at coordinate 205,300 of JAEAOA010000892.1, read as the reverse complement.
ATGAAGGTTAACAACCGTCATCCTTTGTTCAAATCAAAAGCATGACGGCAACAGTCATATGTGTGATTTACAGCTATTGGGAAGTTGTCTAATTTTGCATTAAAGAAGACTTGAGCAGCTTAATAACAACGAATGTTTTCCTCATTCTGGAATTTAAGGTCATATTCCGGCTCATTCTATGCATATAATAAAGATGTATATTGCATCGGAATACAGTATTGTTCAGATAATGCTAGATTAATTCTGATACCATCAAGGATATAATTATAGGACGTACTCATATAATATCTTTTTGAATTGAGATTTTACCTAAACGTTAAGGAAAAATAAAAAAAATAAAACTAAGCAATTAAAAATAAAAATAACATAAATGAAATGAGACGAAACTTACCATTTGTTTCGTGCTAGCAACTCCTTGTCTAATGCGGAAATGAAACTTCTTTTTTCTAAACAGCTGAATGTGCTACTTATAATCATTTCATTTATCCTACGCTACACGTTTATTTTGAATAATACATCAGAGGGTTCAATTTGGATAGCCACAACAAGCAGCTATATAAATCGAGGAGTTCTGGCAAAACAAAACCACGTGGTTATATAAAAGTGACTCATGGAATAACCTTATAAATGTGATATAAATTGAACATGCAAGAAAGTGATCCAATTTAATTATTGATCATATTATAACTGTACTATCACAATTAGAAAGAAAGTTACATTTAGCGTAATGTGTAACAGATAATGCCTTGTAAAAATTGAAGTCTGACTATTGAGATGTTTACTGGCGTTGCGTTTCTATATAGTTGTCATAAGTAGTTTTAGGTGCTTATTCACAGTCATACGGGAATTAACAGTAGTCCCAGGGTTTACATGGAGATGTTGATATACAGCAAAACTATAAAGTCTTGGTTAAATTCGTTTGAAGTATCAAAATTGGGATCAATGATAATATCGTTAGAAGTGGCTGACCTCAATTTGGAGTTGCATAGTGATATTGTTCGAGTTGACCTCGATATGCGCCACTATAAGTACGTATGTGAAATACTGTCTTTACATTACCAATAGGTTTAACAATTGTGGTCATTTTTAATTGTTATAGGCCGTTCCCACGTTGAAATATTTATATTGTCCCGATGGAAATGTAATGTTAAATGTTGTATAAACTATCCAAATACACCGCATAAACAATCCAACACCTGCAATTGGCATATTATCAAAACGGGCCCCCTATAATCCATCAACTACTTTTATCATTATCCCACTATCCTTCAATTAGAAAAGGTAGAAGCTTTATACCTAAAGAATTTACTTACGCAGATCAGCAGGGAGGGTGAACCCTACAAACTTTTCCTGGTGTCCTTCACCTAAAATAAGGGTTCCTACAGAGGCTGAAGAAAAGGTCAATAATCCTAAACCAAAATCTCTAACTTTTATATTACCGTATGGTTAATAAACCGTATGAGGTTAGCTCAGTTTTGTTATACTATTATTGACTATTTTTTCCTGACTTTATCGAACTAATATTTTCGTTAAAGGCTAAAGCAAAATTTTGTAGAGGTTCACCCTCCCTGCTGCTCCTGATTTTATCAGGGATTAACCAAAGATTTTATCCAGACATAAACGATATCTGGATCTTGGGTCATGTAGATTTATTGCTATAAATCCAAAATGGAACAGATTGTGCTTTAGAATTTTTTTTAAATGTAATCATATCCATATCCCCTGAACACCAAGTATAACAAATATTCTGTAGAGTATAATTATCTACACCATTAAACAAAACCAAAATATTGCAGTTATCTCTAATCACTTTAGGTATCTGTGTATATCGTTATGTAAGATTAATCACGTCTGTGTTTTTGTGACCATCTCGAGAAAATAGTCTAGCTGGATTAGATTGTTTGTCCAACATCACATCATCATATACTACGAGATTATTAATGAATCCATACAAGTCATCTAAGGACGGTGCTTCATCTATATCTGTAATAAAAGCAATAATATCTTCACCGTCTTTATTAATTGATTTTGCTTTCTCGTTAACATCCTTAAGTACTTCGTAACAATGCTGATCATCCACAAAAGGTGCTATTAAATATAGTTTGTTCCATCTCATCCATCTCATTATTAAATTTAATAATAATTGTGTATTACCTGATCCAGATGGACCTATTATAATCATTCGTATCGAATTTGGTAATGCTGGATGGTGCTTTACTGGTACTTGTTTTCGTGTTGCCGAAAAATCAATTATTGTATCCATATTATTAATAATATGAGTCTATATTGTGTTCGATGTAGATCATCAACCCCCACCGTTGGTGGGACCACTGGATTGAGAACAATAACAACAAAAAATAAACGACGTGCATTAACGGGTAAATGTAAAAAAATGCGACACGAAAAAATATAAATTTATCTCCATGTCTGATTCAGGGACAAAGATAGGTGGAGATATAGCCGCATCATTAGGAAAATTACCCGGGTTACCATGGGCTAAATATGTTGGTGAGAAACACCTCCCTGGATAGTTATTGTGATCCTGGAACTAGACTTGATATCCGACTTGATGACCAAGATCAACCAAGACCAGGAGAGTATCCAGTAAATAAAATTGCTCAAGCATGTCATGTTCATGACGTTGCTTATAAAAGTAAATATTTGCAGCAGCGGCATCTTGCAGATGTAAAATTGATTCATGCATTAAATTCTATACCCAATAAATCTGTTAGAGAGAAACTCGCTAGTTTCCTAATAAAATCCGCTATGAAAAGTAAAATAGTGTTAGGGGCTGGTAATTAATTATATAATTATTATAATGGAATCTATTTATTATAGCCAAAGAGGGTATTGGAGGGGTTAAGCAGCGATCACTAAACTTGCTGAAGTAGCTAAAGTTTCGCGTAATGTTGCTGCAGCGTGGTTAGCACGACAGGCAATATGGCAAATTTATCTACCACCACCAAAAAAAATTCAATATGCACATTTTGATGTCAGTGTTCCTAACAAAGTTCATCAAGCAGATATTTTGTTTTACCACACGATACTATTAAAACAAGTGGACGAAAGTCACGCACGTACAAATACGCATTGACTGTTGTTGATATTGCAAGTAGATATAAAGAAGCTGAACCATTATCAACAAAAACATCATTTAAAGTTGCATCTGCGTTTGAGCGAATTTATCAACGTGGTGGTCTACAATGGCCACAACTATTACAAGTAGATCCTGGTAAAGAACTTTTTGGTGCAGTATCATTTTTGATGAAAAAAACATAACGTTACAATCAGACGAGGGCATACTGAAATTCATCGTGATTAAGCAATTGTTCAACGATTTAATCGAACACTTGCTGAGCGGTTATTTGGATATCAATACGCGAAGGAAATAGCTACTGAATTTAAGTCCGGTGAGCGATCTCGTGAATGGGTTGCAAGGTTACCAAGTGTGATATCTGCATTAAATAATGAAATTACTCGTGCAACTTCCATGAAACCTTCTAATGCAATACCGAAAAAATATATACCACGTAGCGATGAATACGGACAACGAGGTCAACAACCAGTATTAGGTAATGTAATTGTGAGATATTTATACGAACCAGGGGAGTTGGAGGGTGGCTAAAGACGAGCTACTGACCCTTTTTGCAGTGTGACCACACATACAATTTCTAGCGTGATTAGATCTACTGGAAGACCTGCTATATACAGACTAGATTCTACTGCCCCTCAACGTGGATTTGTGCGTGAACAACTGCAAGTAATTCCTGCAGATACACAATTACCGCCACCTTCACTTATGTAAATTAGCGCCACGACGTCGATTACATTCAAGACAGGTCAACATTACATTTTCAAGTGTGTGACCAAGATCACTATTTATTCTGTCTACGGTAAATTGTCTTGGATTATTATTCGAATATTGCCATAATATTATTGTGTTACAACTTGTACAGTGATTATTCTGTAGTTGTTTTAGTTTTATAATAAATTCAGTATCAATATCTAAGTCACGTTTATTTTTTTGTCACATTGTTTATAAGACGCTATTTTTTCTTTATTACAACATCGTCATTAGTAATTTCTTCAGTTATCACATAATCTATAATAACCCTCTGTAGTTGATTTATTTGTCTGACACGAGATACTGCAAGATAAACTAAATTTGACCACTCGATCCGATCATCTACAATCCAGATATTTGTATCAGAGATAGTTAATCCTTGTGACGAGTGAATCGTTATAGCGTATCCTAACATCCACGGTGATTTATCCATACCCAATGCGCTCTCAACAGAATTGATATCTATCAAAATAATATCATTCAATACTAGATTTTGTACTCGGACACTTTCAGTGTCTCCACCAGGAATTTCAACATCAATATTCTGTTGTCGAGTATCTGCTGGGCGATAACATAATGGTACAGGTAGATGTTAAAAATTTCTTTATGTAACGTAAATAATTTCTTCTGCAATTCATCATGAACTATCTTTCTACTTGCGACTATCAAATCAGTGGTTTCTGGAATTATCTCACGCATTATTTCACATTGTATTTTATCTGGCTGTTGTCTGATTAATCTTTTTAGTTCTTTCAGTGGTTCATCAATAGCTCTATGATCATCATATATTTCTTCATAATAATCTATATTATTCTTTAGCCATTAATGTGGAGACTGTCCAACAAAAGGCGGTGGTTGACCATGACCGCCACACATAATCACAGCCGTGTTTTTTGTTAATAACCATTCAAGGAATGTTTTTAGTGTTTCTAACGACACCGTGTCTATTTCGTCCAATATAATATACTTAGTATATATTTCTCACCCTTTCGCTCAGAAGACCATGTATCTCCACACCATCTAAAAAAACTATGATAAGTGTAAGTTTTACACCTCGTTCTTTTATCTCTCTGGCTAGTTTATGTGTAGGTGTCAAAACGATCATATCTGAATTGTTGTTCATAAATAATTTAATCGCACGAGTTGTTTTACCTGACCCTCCACACCTATTAAGATAAACAGTCTTATGTCTAGCCACAGAATCGTACAAAGATTGTGCAAATGATTCTAATATTTGATTATTGTTTCTGTAATATAATTCCTTAATTTCAACGTCAGCAAATTCAGAATAACTAAGTAAATTTTCTTGCTTTATCCTCCATGTCCCCCACTCACCATTACCGAGTAGCGGATTTAATAAATCCTTCTATTTTTTGTTTATATAAAATGAATCCGTAGCGACTCTAACAGCGTAACGAGGATATATATTTATCATTGTCAGTAGATTTATAGAAACATAGGCTAGCATTGAAGATATTAAATGAGTAAAATGCGGTGAATCGCCCTCAATATAGCTAACAATGGTACCCAGTTTAGTCCCAACCGATAAATAAGCATTACTTCGGCTTATAAATGTATTTGTCTCCGTTGTATCATTGATTATATAATCTAACTCAGTATCGTCCATAATCAATCTTGTACAGTGTCGTTTATGACCGTATGAACTACCTTGAGTAAATTTACCAATTATCTTTCTACCAAGATCTTTTGCACGCTTCTCATCATGTCCATCTCTACATGTACGTATATTATTAGTAATTTTAAAAATATCATCTTTGGTAAGATCAGGAAGATCCTTTCTGGCATCTTCTATACTAAATCTATCAGGTTCTGGTAACCAAACTTTTTTTGTGGACTATAGGATATAATTGCTTCATTTACCTTTATCGATATTAATATTCCAACATCAAGCATATATCTTAATAATACTATTGGAGCCCAAGATTTTTCTGAAAGGTGTTTACCAAACCAAGCATAAGTAATAAGATGGAGATCTTTTGCGAACTCGAATGATTCTACATATGTAAATCCTGTTAGGTCAAAATCTGGTAAGGGTCCATTTATTGAAACTCTGGTCATGTCATGTGTGGGGTATCCGAATCTGTTAGAATATGTAGAACACTCATCATATCCAAGAAAACTTCTAGGATAACATGAATCCATATAGACTGAGATAACATCATTATAATCGTATTTAGTATTCCATATTCCACCGTGTCTATGCAACTTGTTTGTGTATCTTCAATAAATTCTGATCTTGTCGGTTTCCATGAATTTTTTCCTGAGCGAAATGGGCCGCGACCGCTGGTACGGTAAAACAATTATTTAGTAGTTGTCTAATTCTGACATCGTCAGAAGTATATTTTAGTGCAAGATTTCTCATTTCCTCATAGAGAGATTCTGTACGATAAATATCACCATTAGGTCGTACAAATTGATCATGACAATCGTGTTCCGAACTCTGAAATAACAGATACAGGGTCATTTTTACTGATATTTTTAATAAAATCAAATACATGACCACTATAAAATTTAATCATTCTGTCTCGTGGAAATAACGTTACCGCACCAGTCCATGCATGTGCTTTATGATCAATGATTGTTATAGGGCTTCCATTTTTATATATTTGGTTTGTATAATATCTCTCCTGTTAGTGTTTGTACTGTTATTGGAAATCTTAATAACTTTTCTAGATTAGCAACATCCTTAATAGATGCACCATAATCTTTAACGGTCTCTCCCCATTCACATATTTTTTGCGTCTTAAATCTGTTAAGCCATTACCACGCATCGCATTTGTAAAATGTTCAGTAATGCGTTCAGCCACGCAATTTATTTTTAATTCTGACAGTCTCATCGGTTTGAGATCCTCATTATTAGGTTTATCATTCAGTAAAAACAATCCGTACACTACAGCAGTAACTGGATACCCTCGCTCAAAATACGGTCTATCAATACCAGTCAATATACCAGGTTTGGATTTGTTACTTAATAATATCGTTTTATTTTTTCCAGACTGTATATGAATGGGTTCACTCTTGTCACGAATTTTCCAAATATCATCTTCTGTCTCCACAATAAATTTTATCAAAATAAAATATTTTTGATTATCAAGGTGGTTAATAATTACTTCTGCTCGTTTGTCTTTCATCACACTAATAACTTTTCCCACTCTAAAGGTTGATCACACGTGAACAGCACCATCTTCTGGAAATTCCTTTTGGCCTCACGGATACGTTTGGTTATATCTGCATTCGTTAAAGTTAGATCTTGCATCAAAACACTAAATTTATGTTCTATTAATCTGTCAAGGTCAAATCTAGTAGCAGATGGTTCAATTGCTGATAATTCCTCCATCATTATAATTAAGACAAATATTCAAATTGAAATTTAGTGTATATATATATATATATATATATATATATATATATATATATATATATATATATATATATATATATATATATATATATATATATATATAATGATTCAAACAGACAATAAGTGTATTTGGTTGAAAATTGGACATATTTCTTATTGTGATAAACCATGCGTAAACAAAAGCAAATACTGTAGTTACCATATGCATATTATTAGATATGGAAGTACCGGACCAAAACCATGTATTCAATGTAAGGAGTTAGAGGCAGCACACAATTATGCGCAATTGCGGTGGAAAAAAATACAGGGAGCTTAAGAGATATTATGACACAAAAAATGATACATCGACAGATAAACCACTATAAAAACAGAAAGGGATTATCTGACTAGATTTAAAAATAATGATTTAGACAAATAAATATTATATAAATGAAGCAAAAAGAATCTGTGAGAAATCCAATATATACTAATTACGAAGCATCGAGAGATGGTGTTATTAGAAACTGTAGATTAAAAAAAACCAGTCGGTAGTCTTAATAAGAATGGTTATTTTAAATTTAATGTGAGTGCAAATAAAAATTATTTTTGTCAAAAATTCATATACGAGTGTTATTTTGGGATCGTTAAAGATGGACTTGTTGTTAATCACCTTGATGGAAATCCCCAAAATATCCATTTATCGAACCTAAAATCAATTACACAAAGTCAGAATTGTAGGGTAGGAAATAGTGGTATTTCTCCTAAGACTCCTAAGAGGGTCATTTCTACCAACACAGGTGCTGGTAAAAAAATAGATTTTAATTCTATGTGTGCAGCTGCCAGATATTTTGGTATTTGCGTGCCTTCAGTAAAACGTGTGGCTGATTATATATGCAAATCTGCATATTAAAAAATATAACCAAAGGATTATATTTGAATATGTATAATAACTGTATTCAGAAAAATATCATTTTTTATATATAGTTTGACTATCAATCTTGCCAAGAGTCCTGCTTAGCCACAATTATATTTCCTGACTATTACCGTCTTCAGTTTTAGTGTCATTTATCGTAAAATCAAAAAGCATAAACTTTCTCAATTGCATTATTGTCCGTTTTTTTAATTTCGTATTCGTGAGACAGTGAATTTTTGATCTTTTTGATTGAGCAGGCAAGAGGTATGAATAGCTTTATGTGTTTTTCATCCACGACAGCTAAAGATTCTAACATAAAATTATAGATTCGATAAACCTATAATCAGATGGTAATGTGAATTTATTTTGAATTTTTTTTGCTGTAACAATTCAAAGTCATACATGATTTTTTCAGAGTCGAGATTACTATATATCTGAATTCCTTCATGTTTTCATTTTTTAATATCAGAAATAATATCATTGATGTTTTCATTGTTGATTATATATATATATATATATATATATATATATATATATATATATATATATATATATATATATATATATATATATATATATATATATATATATATATTTAGAATTGAAAAAAATTTAAATATTTTAACTCCTGTCTAGAAAAATCTTATCCACAGAGTAGATTACTTCCCTTCATGTGATAAGGTCATTGAACTTTATGTGTTTGTGTCACATACTGTATGATATCCGCAAAAGAATGTATTTTAATCTTTATGAAGTATATATCTCTCTGTCTGTTTATCGGTCTGTATGTTTATCTGTCTGTCTGTTTATCTGTCTGTCTGTTTTGAAACCAAACCTACCGTTAGTTCCCAGCCGATAAATGTAAACGGTTGTTTATACATACTGACCTTGGATGATGTAAGAGTAATTATTGATTACCCGTGTATACAGACGTAATTGTTTGTATAATTGAATCCTTTTTTTATAGTGTAGTGTAGTTATATTCCACTGTAAACTTAAGACATATATCGTAATATAACGTATTCCTACAGTATAACAGTTACCTTTACAAATAAGCTGGCTTCACAACGAGTCAAGACTTACTTGTGTTTATCGATCCGTGACAAAAGCAGATTATTCTATTCCTGCGTTATTTTCAATACGATTATATAACCGGCTGATGTATTTGAGCTGCAGACTACAAAATACTCCAATTTAATGGTCATAAGAAGCAAATAAAGAAGGAATTACACTCTCTCATTGTATACACATCTGGGTTATTCAAACAATGACGAATGCATTTAATCGATTTCCGGTATTTGTGCCAGTGGGTTATTTCCCGTTTTTATGCTTGTAATTTTAAATCGTTATATATTTATATATTTTAGGAAGATTCATACACATGAATGGCTACCTATCTTAATAAAATTATATTTGTAAAACCAGAGATTAATGCTTTTGCATAATAAGAAAAGCATATAGGAATAATTAAAACTGTTATTTTCATCGAACACAGGATGGTGTAGGGGTAGATCGTTGGACTCTAAATCCATACATCTGTGGTTCAATTCCAGATTTCGACGAAATGGATTTGGTTCCGGGGGTGCCTTTCATATATATAATTGGGGGCGGGGCGCGCCTCAGGTTTCGATAAATATCTCACTGTGTCAGCCACGTGATGTACACTTTTGCACCCGCGGGGTTTTCACAGGGGTATTTATCGAAACCGCAATGCCTAGACAGTCCTCTCCCCTAAAATAATCAGTAACATGCCTTGATCTCTCTGCCCCATGGAAATACCCCCAAAATAAACATCCAGAAAGAATGTTAGCCAAAAGAAACAGAACATGGGTGTGCCGCATAATATGTCATAAGAGAGACGACCATGTAGGACCCCATGAAAGTCACACAGGCTATCAAGGGGTTCCAATTGAAGGGTAACCGCTAGGATCGCTACTGATTATTTTTGACAAAAATCAGACATATAATAAATAATGCATATTGGAGAATCTCACTCAGTAAAAATAGCTCGCGAGCGTCTAGAGGGAATTAAAAATATTTACCTGTCCGTGATGCTGTCAAACAACAATTACAATCGCATCCGAAATCCCAAGTTGAATTTGCAGAGGATACAAAACAATTATTTAAACCGATAATAGATACCACTAAAGATATTCAACCTGTGTCATAGAAAACCGCTGAAGTAACTCAAAAAATAACATAAAGAACCAAGAAAACAAAACCAGATTCTTAAAGAACTTCCAGCCGAAATAGCTGCTGCAATACCAGTCTCAGAAATGCCTGAAAATGCAGACCAAGCTCGTGTTGAAAAAGGTGATATAGGGGAACGTCTATCTGAACAATCTAACATAACTTATAAATTTGGTGTAGATGCTATTGCTAATATTAAAAGCGCTAAAATGTAGAAGATTTAGGTGCGATTGCTGTGAAAAGTTTCAGTGATAGAAAAAAGTTTTTAAATCCTGAATATGCTGATAAAATGGTAAGTCGTGATAATTGGTACAAATGGATATTTCGTATACGCTATAACGTCAATTAGGCCAGAAATAGTGATCCTAATTATATACAGTATATTAGTGCAATAGATAATTATATTAACTTTATACAAAAACAGCCAGAGCAACAACAAACGCTAAAACAACTAGAACAACGACAATCATCACCGCCATCAATACAACAAATATTACATTATACACAACAACAAAAATTATTGTCACAATCTCCAAAATCACAACCAGCCCAAATAAAAAGTGAGGAAGGGCTGTCGGATACCTCTTTCGGAAGTGGTTTAGGAAGTGGTCTTATTATTCAGTGTCCTAACAACATCCTTGCTGATGTTGAACGACTAGAAATTCTGATTGTAGGAAAACGAGCTGGTAATAATTCCCCAGAAATCAATAATGAAGCAGCCGATATATGTAAAGGATTATTTAGTGGCGGTATCATGGATATTAATGTGTATCAGTCTCTCATTAATGAAATCGCCGATGATTATTATAGTGACTAAGTAACTGTAATTAAATAAAATGACTATTTAATAAATGATAATACATTGTACTCAACGGGGACCAAACATGGTCAGGGCAATTAATTCTAGAATACCGATTTACAGGGCAACCTACGGAGATGGGTTAGGTGATATTGTTCAGGTTTTCTTTAGAAGGATAGCCCCAAAAGCAATACCAATTGCAAAGCAGCTGGATATGAAACCTATTGATGTTGTTCGTGAAAAAGGTATAGGTGTTGCTGGCAATGTTACTAACAAAGTATTCTCGACGATTAAAGATAGACTAGCGCAATTAATACGCAGACCTCAAGTCAGACCTCAGCCAGTAAATTTAACTAGCACTGAAGTGATGTCCGCAAGTGTAAGTAAAAAAAAAATCAAGTCGCAAATCAAAAACTAGCAGAGTTGGCTTATATACCTTTATCAGAAAAAGAGAGAAACATAACCGCTAGTCTGATAGCAGGAAGTGGTCTCACTTCCCGAAGTGGTCTTCGTTTTAGACGATAATAATTATAATAAATATGTTCAAGCGTATGAGTGACCCCACGTTTGACATGGACGCACAAAGTTCTCAAAGATGAGTCTATACACGATTATCAGTATTATTCTTATGAAGCACGAATTCCAAATCAAAGAGGAAGAATTGAACTTCAGGTTCATGATACAAGTAGATATTTCCTGCCCTCAGAAACTTTTATTGAAGTCGAAGGTGAAATATTAAAAACCGATAATACTGAATATGCAGCCGAAATTAGCGTTGGTTTTGTTAATAATAGTATTATGGCGTTGTTTGATAGCGCTACGTACATGATTGACGGAAAAAATATTGAATAAATTCAAAAAGATGCTGACCTAGCTACAACCATACTTGGTCTTGCAAGATATAGTGATGATTATTCAAGATCAGCTGGTCCAACAATGTTGTTCGCAAAGGATATAACTGATTTTCCAGAAAATAGACAATATAATTTAATACAAACACCGCGGGATACTGCATCCGATCCACAACCAGCAGGAATGATAGCCCGGCCTGCTGCTGCATTTTCGTTATTACATAGCGTTAATGCAAATTTCAACTTAGGATTAACAACACGTCGAGCGATGTTAAAAGGAAATAGAAGAGTGTTTTCGTGTGAAATTCCACTCTCACACATCTTTGGATTCTGTAGAAATGTCAGAAAAGTCATTTTCGGAGCCAAACATACAGTTGTACTAGTACGAAAGGCTGCAGATGATGATGCACAATGGAGACCCGCCGGTGATGCTGGTATGGTAATTCTTACAAAACTTACATATGGATGTCAATCATGACTCCGTCAATACTTGAAGAACAACGATTATTATCTTTTATGAATCAAGGCGGTAAGTCAACGCTATCATGGCTGACAATGACCACAGATGCTATCCAGAGTAATATTAACGGTTTATTTACATGGCAGATAGCTTTTCAGAAAGGTGTTTCTTCACCAAGACACATATTTATTGCATTACAAAATGCTGCACGAGTAAATGATCAAACGCGTAGTATTATGATATTTGATAAACTCGGTGTTTCTGAGATTTCGTTAAGGATAAATGGACATCAAGAACCATCCGAGGATATATTACTTAATTTTGATCAAAATCATGTAGCACGTGCATATCATCGTCTTATGACTTTTATGGGGCGTGATCAAAATTTTGATACTGGATTACAAATATCACAACTAGATTTTACAAGCTTATATCCTATTTATTACTTTTCGCTCGAACATTTAGATTTGACCAGACAATCAGTAGTCGATATACATTTTCGAGCTAGTGTTAATAGAGGAGCTATTGATAATTACAGAGCAATTGCTGTTATACTTAGCGATAGATCAATGCTCATAGAAGGTGCTGGTGGACGAATTAAAGTCGTTGATGCTCCAGTAGAAAATATGTAATGTGTAATTAGATCAACTATGAGTATTATAAATGCCATATAATCACGTTGATGTTACCCTGACTCCTGGTCAGGTCAATAGAATGCAATCATCATAAAATTAAAAAAGGAACACATGAGTGGTTCATATAAATTATCGTTGACTGAGCGTCAATTCAAAATCTTTAATAAAGCAAAAAAATTAAATAAAGGTGTCAAACTTGATCTTTCTGCAGGTGCTATTAAGGATACTTTTAAAACGGGTGGTATATTTCCCCTTCTCGCAGCTATACCAGCATTAATAGCCGCTGCAGCCCCAGCTGTTGCAAAAGCAGCTGCATTAGGTACTGTTGGAACAGCCACTGGAATGGCATTAAAGAAAGCGACCGGAAAGGCAATAAAACGAACATCTAAAAAAAGGAAAAGGTCTCAGATTATCAGGCACCCCGCCTTCGTGGTACAGAAAAGGTCCAAAACTTCCAGGGACAGTTTACTAATCTCGCCTATGTATAATTTTAATTTACTCAATGCTGTTAAAAAATTAAAGATAAAAAACTTTAGAGGTGTTTTTTGCGCGATTAATTACCAAAACAACCGAACAATACTGAAACAGGTATTATAAATCTCGATAAAACTCTGGACCTGGCACGCATTGGGTAGCGTATGCAATTGATCCACGTGGAATTATCTATTTTGATTCATATGGATTAGCGCCACCAAAGGATTTTCTTCATTGTGTCTGTAATAATACTGCTCCAATCTGGTATTCAACGTTACCAACACAAACATTAACTGATCCACCAATATGTGGTCGAGAAGTACTTAATGTACTTGATGCTGTCTGTATCCATGGCACCGCAAGGAAAACCACCTCATAAAGTCGTGCATGAATATACCACGATGTCAGATTTAAACTGACATCAGTGAATATAATGGTAGATTTTTATGGAAGATATGCTCGTGGTAAAGCTCAGCAGCAAGGTGATTTATCTAAATATGCAACCCTTGATCAGCTTAGAAATGAGATTGATGATTTATTAAATATTACAACTGTGGATCAAAATGAAGTAGTTGTTTTTCAGGACAAACAAGGACGATTAAAGACAAGTAATATACGACTACCAGATGTACTTACACGAATTCCTACTGCAGTTGCTGATAATATTGTTACTTTTACTGATCAGGGTAAAAAACAGGATTTCGGTAACTCAGTTAACGATTATGTCAGGAAAGCTTGCGGTGTTTTTAGTGGAGACGTTATTATGAACAAAAATAAAATCACAGATCTTGGAGATCCAACTTTAGATAGTGATGCTACAACAAAAATATGTTGACAATCAAGAATCAAAGTATGTATTAAACAATGGCGGTATAATGCGTGCATTTCACAATATGAATTATAACGGTATTAATAATCTAAGAAGACCAGAATCTGATTTTGATGCTGCTACAAAAAAATACGTCGATGATAAACAGATTCCAATCACTAATGAAATTGCCAAAATCGAAACTGAATTTACCGGTCAAGTGAATACGTTTTTGAGTTTTCACAAAAACATAAACAAAATTAATGATTTTTTTTTAAATCAACCAAATGTTAATATAAAACTTACTGATATTAACACAAAACTCAATGATATTATTGGAGGAATTCCGGATATTATTCAAAAAACAATCCTGATTAAAATTCCTCACAATGAGATAAGAAATATTGTGTATACAGTTGCATCTGGGTTTGGATCGTGGACACCAGAAAATAAAACCATCACACATACTGCGGAGATTACTGATATATATAGGATGTCCGTACTTAGCGTTGTAGATTTTAAAACATCCACTACATCTCCATCAACTGGTGATTTTTCTAAAACTATATCTGTGTTATTAGATAAAGATTCTGAAGGAACGTTTACGCTGGAATCATAGAGTAAAAATTTACCTCAAGCTTACTGGTGGTGTTTGGAATTTGTAACTCAATTAACTACTTAACATCATAGTATAATGGATCAAATAACTACGTCATCTATCGACGTTCAACGTCACAGATATAACCAAGCATGTGAATGCCTGACCAAACTAAAAAATACCATTGACCATTACAGTAAAAGTAAAAAAAAAACATCGTAGACATATAGTCGTCATTGATATAATTGTTTATTCAGGTTCAGCTATTGTTGCTGAATCGGATTAATATTATCGACATTAACAATGACAGCTCCAGCAATTATAACAATTATTGTTTCAACTTCAACGACTATAGCAGGTATTTTTAGTATTATTGCTAAAAAAAATAACTACATATGCGAATGATAAATTGCGTGAGTATATGACAAAATTACACACAGCAACAGCAACATATTCTAAACCATCAGGATATATTTCCACTTATCTCAGTGATGGTAAAATAACTGACGAGGAGTTTGCAACGATAATTAAAACCTACGATGAAGCATTCAGAATCGATAATGATTCGCGTGACAAAATAAATGGAGAATTAAACAATAATAATAACAATAATGTCAGCACCTGAACATCGTTTGGATATTGAGTCGAGAGAGTTGTTACAGCAGATCGTCACTAATACAACTCCTTCAAAAACTACTATGATATCAATAAGTTCAACCAATCCTGAGTTTAGCGTTAACTTTCCAACTGCAATTCCAGTAAAAGAGATAGCATTAGCTCCGTTACGTGTTTATTATAGCTGGCCTAATATTAGATCAAAACCATTTGGTGGACAACAACCAAATAATTCATTAGTATTCGCAAATAAAAATAAATCTGATGGAACTCCCGATTGGCAAGTTGTTAGTATTCCAAATGGCAGTTATCAGTTAGAACAGATTAATGAGGAATTCCAGCGCAGAATTAAGTCTTTAACCAAAAAAAGAGTCTAAAATAGCAATTACTTTTTACTAACCAACATTATCGTCAGTGATTGAAATAAATTCTCCTGACTATAGATATTTATCAGAGTTCGATAAGGTCAATACTAGGTTGGCCTGAAGTTGTACCGGTTTATCAGGATCCAAGAGAACCGCAGCGATCCGACTTCATCATAGATGTTAAGAAATTTATACAACTTCCAGAATATAGAAAAAAAAAACCTTTATGGAGAGCACTACACACAGGTATCGTGATTATAAGCATCATACTTATTTTATAAGTTTCATTCAAAGTAAGAAGGGTTTAGCAAAAATATCGACACTTAATGTCGAGCAAATTAACTCATTATCAAGACCGATTAAATCTGAACACGAATATGCGATATAATTGATAATAGCTAACATTTTGACCTCTCTAAGTCTAATCAGGCTCAGCAGGGATATATATTATATTCATCCAGTATTCAAACAGCCCCAGGGTGGCTTATTGTATCTGAGCCAATAACTCACCCTCCCTGCTGCTGCGCAGACACAATCACACACAAGTAGGCAAGGTTATAGGTGTTTATAGATAGACTACTATCCCCTTCTACAAAACTAATGTGCAATTACGCATGAGACAGGTATCGAGGGTTTTAATTTTTAAGTGAAAATATCGACATCCACAAACATATATACAACATTCGGAAATGGTTTGAAGTTGACAGCGTTCAGAAGAGTAGAGCTCTACCAATCTCTAATCATTTAGTACAGTGTCATTGTGCAGACTATGTTTTATACTGCCAGCATAGTGCACGGAAAGTAGCATCACTTCTTTCTCGATACTAAATAGAAACCTTACCTCCCTAATATTTACTCTCTCTCTCTCTCTCTCTCTCTCTCTCTCTCTCTCTCTCTCTCTCTCTCTCTCTCTCTCTCTCTCTCTCTCTCACACACACACACACACACACAGAGAGAGGTCATTTCCACTGGTTAAACTAGCCAAATAAGAAGAATATTTAGCTATTGCAAGCATAGTGCATATAATGAAATAGTTTAAATGAAATCAGTAAATTTCTTTCAAAGCCTGTGCCTCAAACCAGGTGGTCAAAAAAATACATATGTATCCCCAAGCCTTATATTACAAGTTCATCGTTTTCACAGGCAAAACTTTATAATGGTGTGGTACAAACGAGACATACAAAGTTGTGATTTAAATGCTAATCATTGTTTCAATAATTGTTCAAGCTTGTGTGTGCGTGTGGTATTTGTGTGAAACAAAGATATTGCTAATTTATAAGTTTTAAAGACAAGGTGGTTATAGACCATACAAATATCATCATCATTATCATTGGCATCATCATCATTATAGCACGTATATATATATATATATATATATATATATATATATATATATATATATATATATATATATATATATATATATATATATATATATATATATATATATATATATACATACATATATATATATATTGCTACCTGCCTATCTACTTATTTCTCCGTGTTTAGTTAGTCACTGAATTCTATAAAATTTTATATTCTGTTCTTTACGCACCTGTGCAATGTGGAAATAAAGTATCATTTGCATCATAGTCCACAAGTTCAATATTTAAGTTAAGCCAGGTTTTAAGAACCAAATAATCTCATTCACTTCTAATATCTTTATTCGGAAGCCTCGTTTTGTAAGCATTATATGTATGTATGTATGTATGTATGTATGTATGTATGTATGTATGTATGTATGTATGTATGTATGTATGTATGTATGTATGTATGTATGTATGTATGTATGTATGTATGTATGTATGTATGTATGTATGTATGTATGTATGTATGTATGTTTGTATGTATGTATGTATGTGTGTGAGTGTGTGTGTGCATTCTTTCATTTAATAGTAATGTCCTCCGTGATCTTTAAACAAAATCTATCTGAAGAGTAGCCATAAGCGAGTACAAAAGACCATGAACTATTTAGGAAAGTAAACCTCAGCCTGTTCTTGCATGATAATGTTCTTTTGAGGACTCTTATTGATATTGTTCTACAGGAAAAGATACCTCATATTAATCTATTTGACACAACATAGGTCAGGTATATGTCGCCGTTTACGGACAACATTTTATCAACATTAAAAAACTATTTAACTGATTCTTTCTGTTACGATAGGGTTCTTTGAGTAGATAAAACGTTATGTACATTCTTTCAACATTTTTAATTCAGACAGCAGACAAAACGTTCTAAATAAACGGTGGAAAACATACTTAATATAGTTTATGTTACAAGCAGTACAATTTATTTTGCATTTGTATATGCAAGCGAAGCATGGATAACATGAACACAGCACTAAGGAAGAAGATGCAAAAACTAAAAATGTCTAAAGCAATTCATAGCTACCTATGGAGCTGCCTGTAAATTTATTTGAGTTGAAGAAAATTAATACTTGGCAATATATACATAGACAAAACTAAATGTGTGTTTTATTCCGAGTGGCCCGACAAAATGAGTTATTTTAATTCATGCATTAAACTCAAATGTAATAATCTGAGCATATTTCATTAGGAAACCGAGGATTCGGTATTATCGACAATACGGCTAGATTTTTAATATTCATTTAAAATAAATTTTAAACAATAACAATCTAAACACTATTTCTCTGTTTACTTCTCTTTATTTTCTACAATAATCGCATTAATTGAAAATTGATAACACACATTGTCATGTGTGTGACGCAGTGATGGAAAAGTCTCAGCAACATTGTAAGGATATGTAATGCATCTACATTTACGTCACAGCAACAAAAAATAACCAGTTGCTACTCTCTGTGATAATTTAACATTATGTTACAAATGTTCGTCAGTTTTTATCCTCCGATTTACAAAACAAATTTAATTTGATTCATCAGTAACAATAATTGACAAATTCAAACTTTCTTCATTTAAATTTGCTCCTTAAAATATTTTTAAAAATGGTACAAACCATTCGGTTTCATTAAAGAAACCAAGTTGGAATCACTTTTATTTTATAATTCAATACGGGGCACAGTTTTCGGTAGTAGATACCGAGAAATTCCCATAAACTGTCATTCTTTCCAGTACTCCCCCATTATGACCAGCGCAAAAAGAGGCCATTTTCGTCATATATACCAAATGTTTGTATAAATATTTAAAAGGTGCACATTTTCTTTCATAAAATCATTTGGACTACATTTTTGGGTGCTAATGAAGGTAGAATGAATCCGACAACATTATCTTCATCTCTTAGTTTACCTGGATTTGTGGAAACACAGCACACCAAGTCCGACTAACTAAACCACCAGTAATACTCTGCTGGGAGGCAGTCAAAATAGTAAAAGTCGGCTCTGTGCAGTGACTTTGTCGCACCTGGTCAGACGGCTGATTAGCGGGAAGAATAGTCCGCCAGATTGGTCCTCTTCGGATTTTCCGTTGCCGCCCCGTCGCGAACTACACACTTAAAAGTCAGTTTGGCTATATGGACGGATTCTTCGCAAAATTTCCCGACCTTACAAAAATATAAAACCATTATGTATGGCAAAACTTCCTATCTATCACTAAGATCCCGTATTCGATTATCGATTTCGACGGCTGGACGGCCAGTAAGCTAAGCCAATATGGCTCTGATATGGCGAGATGGTACTACATCCAGGATCAATAAAAACTTCATGCGCCCGGTTTTACATGCCTGAATTCCAATCGCAGACTTATTGGGGATACTGACCCCACTTGAATGCCTAAAATGGGGAAACTATCTCCGTTGTATCCAAATTATCTGTAAAACATAGAAAGATAATAAAAACCGACCTAAAGTCAGAAACTCAGTTGCCGTCTCTAGTAACCCCCTAAAAGGCTGGCGTATTTAAGTATGACTGCGTTCGTGTCCACAAGATCTCCTCATGAAAGGTGACGTCGTTTTGATGTTAAGCCAGGGGTACCACACAAGGTCCTTAGCTAATTTTACATTCAGATGTCTACTTAGGACACCAGGGACAAAAATAGAACTTGAACTAAAGAGGTAATGTGCAAACACTTCAAAGTCAACACTTATCAGCGACAACGTTTTAGTACAATGTGGTGTAAAAAGGCTAAGTCCGAGAAAGTGATACATCGGACAAAATTAACTAAAAATATCAATGTTTACCACCTTTTGTTGGATCAATATTAGTCAAAATAAGTATTAAAAAAAATTCAATGAATGAATGCCTTGAATATCATGCACAAAGGTTTGGATTACCGGGAGGCTTATCCTTATGATGTTGTGTAAGAAAACGAAGCTTACAATTTTTACGATAACTGATGCTGACAAATAAGGGAGAGTTGCTGCTCTTTGTATATAAGTATATGTGTATAAGTATATCCAAAAATTTCAATCTACTTCTTTTAGTAGGGCAGGATTACGGAGCTAGCAGGCTTATATTCCTAATATTAATGATACCTGAAATGTATTCAAAGTAGAGAAAAGATTACTTTTAATATTAAAATATTCCGTTTTAATTCCTCAAATTTATTTAAATAAAAATAAATCCATGAAACTATGAAATTTCTGCATGAAGAGTATATATAATTTCTATATCATAACGAAGTAACATGAAAAGGATAAATCAAACATGTGCAATAAAGAACAAGAACAAGGCATATCAAGTTTTATTAAAGATGAACAACCCAATTAATGACTTGGTACACTCAGAGGTCATGTGTCAAACACATGTCAATTAATATTTCCTCTGATTTTACTTTTCATAAACTTAGCAACAACAATATCAGATCAAACTTATTATTTCTTAGCAACAACAATATCAGATCAAACTTATTAACTGATGGACCTTTACATGTCCTGATGATCAAGTCATGACGTTGTAACTGTCTTCAAACGATTGTGGTTACAACAGCCACTCTAACATATCACACATAAGAGGAGCTGTCAGAACATACTTGGCCAAAATAAAATAATCTGGAAACATCTCACTGTCGTTGTTCAATAAGCTCATCACACACAAACACACACACATTTCTGTGATTTTCCTTCGAAGGTTTTATGCACCTCCTCAAAATGAAAAAGTACCTCTTTCATTCTGTTAGTGCCAAAACGTCCCTCATCGTCTCTTTTTGGTCCAAACCATTCAAGTCCCGCCGTCCGCGAGCATATATTTGAGCAATTGTGATTTAACAGATCACAAATGTATCGATCAAAGTGGCTCTTTCTCGTTATACAATCTCGAGCAATTAAAAGCATAAAATATTCATTGAACATGATGTGCAATAAACTGTTATTGACTTATATAATAATTAAATCACCCATACTTTTAAACGTAATTCTGAATTTCACCTAATTTCGCCAGTAAAGCACAATTCAACCTGGTCCGCTTACTTTTGACAACCGACTTCGTAAGATGCCATATTTTCCACATTTTTGTCTGATTATAATTTGACGGGCAATCAAACAAATGCCCACATTAGGCCAAAGGTTAATCCAATTAGGTCATAATTGTTTATATCTTCCTTTACGATAAACGTCAAAAACTATTTCAAAACAATCTAATATTGATACAGTTAGGTACACGTAAGCATGCCATCAACGACCTGTTATTACCACCTAATTCCTATCGGTGTGATCTTGTTTATCGATAAGGTGTAACTATAAGTCTAGTGAATGTCGAATTTCTTTTCGATAGCGCGCGCTTAGTACGAATTTACACCGGAGACGTGTCAAGGGTAGTTATTTACTAATGATCCAGCCTTTATCAACATGCATTATGGCAGAGGTTAGAATTTTCTTACATGAGAAATGGGTCAAATTTATATTATAAGCCTCAAAACAGGAGGTTACACTTTTATTGAGAACCCTGTCGCATGTACATGTACAATTATTATATCAACACCTGCAGGAAACTAGACATACTGAGTATATTTTCCCAAAATAGAACTGTTAACAAATAACACAAATAAAAGGCAAGAAAAATAGAGGGTGCCTCGATATCCATCAGAGTGTCATATAGTTTATCTTCCAAAGATATTACGGAGACGATATTTTCGCTCTTGAGTGAAACCAAAATAACGATTTAAGAGAACTGCACTCCATTGTTTGTGTATTGCTTATATTGTGCAGAAAAACGGTGTTAAACATCACAAAGCCAATATCAAGTGATATATACCGTATGTTTCCTCATTTATCTCCGTATTTGAATTAACTTGAATCAGGATAGGAATTTAACTTGTAATACCTTGTGACAAATCATCACTTTCTGGTCTGGAAGCATATATGGAGCACAGGGGATCATATCGTTGCTTACAATTTACCATTATACATGTACTATATAATGACTATAAGAAAGGACACTTCTCTCCTTTCTCGCTCGACCTATTTAAGAATAAACTGATATTTCAAGCTTCATTTCGCGTAAAGTAATAAATTTGGTACCGATGTTTAACTCAGGCATTCGACTTCGTATGCGTACTTGACGTTTGGCTTACTATCATACCTTTAAGGAATGCCAGACCATTTCCTACGGTACTGCCCGACATGGCCTAATTGCATGAACAAAAGACAGAATTGAATACTCCTTTCTCATTGGTCAACTTAAAACAAGTTATAAACAAATTAATGCAGGGCGTGATTTTCTTTTTACCAATGAGAGGACAGTAATCCATTCAGCTGGATTTCAATTGCATATTAAGCGTACGCGATCAGGGCCATGTCGTGCTGTACCGAGAAAAAAAAATCTGACCTGGCTCTCCTTAAAGGTATGATAGTAAGCCAAACTTTGGATACGCATTGGGAGGTTAGTGATAGGACTTGTCGCCTTGGTGCCAGGATAATGTTAATGGGTACGATATGATGCCACATGTCAGTGCGAGTATCAAAATTGATAAAACTACGTTAAAAATCCCCACCTACCCCGTTTAATATCACACTATCGATGGTCACTATTTCTCAACTGCCACGGTAATTGGGAATTCTCGTTATAGGTCAACTGGTTGGAAGCTACCATTAGCATTTAAATAGTCTTTCTTCTGCCCAAATTTTATTAAAATCAGGAAAAAGACGTCATAAGTATAGTTCGACTAAGGGAATGAGACTTTAATTTGTCAGAATGAATCAACAATGGCTGCCAAAAGCTTGAAATATTCATAAAAAGTTAGAGGTTTGTTCCTGTCAGTCAGCCGGGTAACAGCTACACAAAGCACTTTATTACTGGCATTAAGACATCGACCCAAACAGCGTGAATATCGGGGTAGACTTCTTACATTGCAGGACAACAATGACTGATTCTGTAACAATACAGATCTGTTGCTGTCGTATTCACGTGTACGTATATCAGCAAGGATATAAATCAATTCAATAATACGGTCATTAAAATAATACCTGATTCATATGTTTTGCCTTGGCACCTGTTTAGATTTTTTTTCAGCAATTCCTAGAAGTATGTTTCAGGCTAAATTCAGGGCAACACTCACGGCACTTTCGTTTTACAGACCCATATAATAGACTGATACTAACTTATTGCGGTAAATGACTACAACAAAATGATCCTGATGAACTCAGTAACTGGCAAGAAAATCAGTGACAAAAGGTGAAAGTGACTGAACAATGCCTACCAGCTTACATCTATGCATCATACATAACCTAAATGATATATTCACAACATTAGAAACTAAGCTGAAAGAAAGAAAGAATATAAACTCAGACACAGAATACTCTACACGTATGACTGTCGTAGTTAACATGAATTTATTTTTTAGATCGTATCCCAAATTATTGTTATTTCTACATAAATAAAAATGACATACACAAATTATAAATATTAATACTTTTTGTACTAAATTATACGGTAATGTGAACTTTTTTCTAAGGCAACGTTCCAATGTTCCAATTTATCCTTATCGCCGATTTATTATGCGGTTCTAATCTTTAAGCATATGTGTATTTTAATGAGTATAACACGCCGAATCTTACCTTAAAATTGCTGACACGTTGAT
This sequence comes from Potamilus streckersoni, assembly GCA_016746295.1. Taxonomy (NCBI): domain Eukaryota; kingdom Metazoa; phylum Mollusca; class Bivalvia; order Unionida; family Unionidae; genus Potamilus; species Potamilus streckersoni. The sequence goes on along the minus strand of JAEAOA010000892.1, from coordinate 181,395 downwards.
CCCAGACCCAATTTAGCGGATTAGATTAAAATAGGCAGTCATATATTCTTGGGCCTTTTCAGATTTCCGCTTGAAAGAGACGATTCACATGATTAAGTGAAATACGGTGGCGGGATAACTTTCTGTCGATTTTTATGAGATCCGGCACGGACAAAACATTTGATGGATATGATGGTAAACTTGTTAAGTTATGACAATGCAAGCGCAGTTTGCGTATCAGAAGAGCCCAAACATTGTGTTTAAAGACAGTACCAATGTATATAAATAGTCTTATGCATTAAGTTTGTGTTGTTTAATATTTCAATTAGCAGAGTAGTAGTATAATAATGGATACTTTGTACTTTTAACTCCTTATGTTAAAGTATTCTATAATTATTGACTTTATCCACACCTCACATGCGCACAGGTGCAATTGGGTACTTGTCCCAACCCCATCCCACGATTTCGCCTCTAAACATGTTTTAGCCTACATCTGTAAAACATAATAGCCTACCACTACATGTCCACCTCCACATGCAAGTTCACGCGTAAGAGTAACCAACTACGAGAAGATACTCATGTTGGGCAAAAGACTTTAATCTAGAGCAGTAACCAAACAAATATACTGATTTCGTAATACTTGCAACATAAACTCCGTCGTCTTGAAAAGTACATGGGTGAATACATACGCGAGGACATACATGAATACATACGCAAAGACATACGTGAAGATATACACGAAGAAAAAAGTGAGGAATGTCCGTATGGTAAACGAACCCCACAACTCCAAACAACCCCAAAACAATAAAGAAAAATAAAAGAAATATACATCTAATGGGGTCATGTCGTTATGCTACAATAATTGTGTCCACGTTTGACACAAAACGGTGGACATTTCCAGCCATAATTGCTACTTTCTAATGCAAGCACGTGCAGATTCCAATCAAACCTGGAAAACCACCGGTACCTCTGAGCACAGGTACGGAACTGGCATATTAGCGACACTTATTTACAGCAGTAAAAGCAGAACTAACGTTTGCTAGTGTACTTATAGAGCTACATTCGAATGCTTTCTGGATTTTGAACCATAGTCATTACTCGTATTATAGCATGACAATAGTGGGTTTTTTTTGGTACTAATCTGGGTTGAAGTCTTCTTCTCCACTCGACTATCCTGTTCGTAAGTTTCATGAGTGGAGTTGCATTCCTACACCTATGATCTGAGGACAAAGTCATGAGGGGTAGAAGGATTTACCCTTAATAAGTAACACAAAAATGTCATTGCTTGTATTATGCTACTAATGTCATTACCAGCACCGATGACAAGAAAGATAGCGATATAGGTCTTAAACTAAGTAGCATTAAAAACAGCGAGAATCAACAAGTTTTGTAAAATTCAAATCCTAATGTATTTTAACTAGATTACAAAGTGAAAATGTAAACATGGCCTTATAGCATTCAGAGTCCCAAATTAACCTAAATGTTCTTTCACAAGACCAACTACATGAAGTTTCGAATGAATTCCAGTGGGGTTCCAATTAAAGTCCAATTGTGATTGTTGATGCGCCAGTAGTCACGAATGTGCTAAAGGTACCAGGAAAATGATAATGTGATGACGGTCTTTTGAAGTATCATAATAATATAATCCTAAATGGCATTGACTGAACTCACTATTAATCCAATTACTGTCCTATTCCAATGATATTTTGAGCTCTTTGTGTTTCCAGTAAACAATAATATGAATAAATCTACAAAAATTAAAAATTGAACACAACAATAATACTGATTTTTCTTCAGTTGTTAAAGCAAAATCAAGTAACCCCAACGCAAACAAGATTCTATACTCATCTACTATGATAGGTTGCAATTACAATTGTCTGAAAATATTCTATCAAATAATAGAAATTTCTCATTTTTGAAGATCCTAAGGTCAGAATCAAGACCCTATCTTTTAATAAAATTTAAATAATATGAGTATTTAATAATTTTAAAACTTCTATCTACATATTGTGTTGTTTACAAAATACATGTCACTAGTCAGTAGACCATTAATTATTAATTTCATTTTACACCAGGTTAAGTACAAAAAACATATCTACATAACTTATTATCACAAGAAAAGCCACAATTAATACAAATATATATATATATATATATATATATATATATATATATATATATATATATATATATATATATATATATATATATATATATATATATATATTAAAAGTTTATGAATATAATTAAAAATTGTTAAAATTTATTCTTTTCACGAAAATTATTAAAACAAACATGAAAATATTGTAATTGTTTTCAGTCGATTGAGATAGAAAATATTGGGAAGCAATGCACATTTTATATTCCTCAAAATAAACCACTAAATAAAGATAAATCGGAGTAACATCAATCCCTTTTTTAAAATTAGGAAAAAAGCAAATGGAAAAGACTGAATTATGTGTTAAATGATATTGGGCTCTGAATCTGTACATACAACTGCATTTTCTGAAAACAGATGCGATACTAAATAGACATGTCGATGTAAAAACGATAAGACTTAGCGACCACTTTATATCTGCTACCACTATTCATTTTAATCTGAAAGTGCTTGACTGATCAAAATTTATTGCTTCACTAGAGCCAAGTACTCTCTCTCTCTCTCTCTCTCTCTCTCTCTCTCTCTCTCTCTCTCTCTCTCTCTCTCTCTCTCTCTCTCTCTCTCTCTCTCTCTCTCTCTCTCTCTCTCTCTCTCTCTCTCCATTAACTTTTGTCGATCTAAACTGAATAATGGGTCAAATTCTTTCTGTGCAGACCCAACAATTAGATTCCAAGAAACATGTATGAATTTACTGTTTACTACATCATCTATTTTCAGAAAATGCAATTGCGCCAAACAAATGTGAACGTCTGAATACGTTCAACAGATTTTTACACAGTGAAATTAGCTGTACGTCATATTCAAAACATCTAGTACGTTGTCAATTGACCTCTCTGCATAGCGTAAGTAGCTCCGCCAATGTATGGGAGATATCTCTTCCTGCTGCACTTTTGCAACCTTAGACAAACAAGTGCAGCATATGACGTTTTCGTCGTTAAAAAGTAGAGATCAAATCACCGATCTTCGATGGATATTTCCTACCGAATATTTGAGAGTTATCGAGATATATTTAACACGTAGAACAAATGCGGTTCAAGTAATTTAGCATAAGGTACAGTCGCAATGTAAACATGTCTTGGAGCGAGAATAAAATTAACGTCTGCAGACAAGTATTAATTGGACAAAGGCTTTCAGGGATTCAGTGAAATAAAAATACTGCCGGGTACATGGAAACAAATAATATGTCACACACATATCTGGACAATAAAATGTCTGCGATTTGTATGTATTCTGTGCAGGTTTCCAGGGCCATCCGAAATTGATACTAATTAATTAACTAGCAAACGTGTATATATATATATATATATATATATATATATATATATATATATATATATATATATATATATATATATATATATATATATATATATATATAATGTAATTTTATTTCTCTTTCACTTTTAAGATCCAATGATGAAGAGGCAAATCATATCTGGAAATTCCTCTTACCCAGATATTGATGGATGATACAAATACAATAAAGGTATATAAAAAAGGTATATAAAAACAATATTGGGATTCCGCCGCGAATTTCGAATTCGCAACCTCTTGTTTGGGAAGCCGACGTACTGAAAGAAAGACAGAAAGACACATGTGTGCGTGTTTATATATAAAATTATTGAAATTGACTCTGTCCTTGACTTTATACAAGGCATATTTTATAATATTTTTAATAATAATAATAATAATAATAATAATAATAATAATAATAATAATAATAATAATAATAATAATAATAATAATAATAATTTTAATAATAATAATTAAAAAAATAAAGAGTATTATACGTACATTTTAATGTGAACATAATTACGTACATAATAACAATCGCAAGTAATTAAGTGATGCTTAGTTATAATAAGTAATTAATTGACGCCATAATGTCTGTATTGCATTATTTTCATATTGAAGGATACCAAGAATCGAAGGACTATTTCTTGAACGAGTGCATGCGTTCAGATAGTTATAACTCTACCTTTTACAGTGCAAATACCGACACATTACATATAAGAGGTGAAGATTAATTGTTATATATTTTCAATGTAATTTGAGAGAGTTATGTTAACTGCTTTTTTAATGCTGAAATGGTGTGTACACCCCCTGATCTAAGTTATCTTTTGGCTCGTCAAAATGAACTGAATGCTCTTAAAACAATAGTAAACAAATCGATTAAGGATCCCTTTTAGCCGTCCTTTTCTACTTTCGTTCTTTTATACCTCCACCTCTAACTTCCTAGTGTCTGTGACAAAAAATTTGTATATTTTCTTCTGTTTATAATGGACTCATCCTTCAGTCAGTGACGTATATCATATCCAGTGAATAACAATAAACTTTATTCTGGTAAATTCAGTAGTGTGAATATGCAGGACTCACGATACTAACTTTGTTCCCATAGTAAAGGTATGGTAACATCATTTTAGAAATAAAGTAGCTTTAAGTAACTTTAAAATCTGAATTTTCATGATCGATATGAATATATTTATCAGTATAGATGCATCCCGGATTATATATGTAGAAATCCATATGCTCCGCGGCATTTTCTGCATATATGTGAGTTTGAAACATGCTCTTTCAAATTCTCAGCAGAGTCATTTACTGATTTCAGCAATTATTGTTCCAAACTCAAGTCTGCCTAATGACTGAAATACCATCAGTTAAACAATGTCTTTCTTCCGTACACTTTAAGTTACTTGCTGTGTGAGATGAATGCTATTGCGATTATCTATTATGCTCAATCATGTTTATCACATGTCATGTCTCAATAATGTCGGTAAAAAAAGTTCATTATGACTTAAGCTTAATTGTTCTTTTGCATCATAGCGAATCTCCCTAAATCTTTTCTAATTTTATTTTTTCTTTGTGTCTTAACATTTAAAATAATCAAAGGATGTACATGAATGTAGCACTGACAGACGTAGAGTTCCCATTGAATGATTTATCGTTTTATTGTTGGTTTTCCTCTGGATCTAAATTATGGGTTGATATAATTGAGAACACATGAAATGTACAATCTTCTCTAAATACCGGCCATTTCCGAGAATGTTATATATATATATATATATATATATATATATATATATATATATATATATATATATATATATATATATATATATATATATATATATATATATATATATATATATATATATATACGTTTCTTGGGAATGTAAGAAAACTGTTTGAAGTGCCGTAATATATTATGTTGATTATACATTTTGTATGATATAACGTTTTAGAAATGGAATGAACATGTAAAATTTTAATTTTCCATGTTACATATCATCGTCAGTGCTTAATCACATCCAGTGTTCACATTTTGTTTACAAAATGGTGTTACTATATCTAAACTCTACCAAAAGAATGGATAAACATATTTAACTAGTATGTCTTTCTCGCAAAGTAAAATATCCTTATTTCTGAGACTATATTTTGTTTCATATTTAGCGGAACTATCGGTATATCTAAATGCACATATATTTTTCTGCTAAAAACATCTAGGCGCCTATTTGCACTTTTGCTTCATTACAGCACGTTACTCGGGTGTTTACCATTTAGAATAACTAGGAATATTGGCTATATGTATCAGACATAATTACGGTCTTCAGGAAGGAAACCGTTTCTCGCAGAAAAAAACAACTTGTTACATGAAATTCAAATCCTGCATACAAAGGATATGCACCGCCTCTGAAAAGATTTTCTGTGTCAATAAAAGGTGAGGATGTTAGCCAGCATCAATTCTTGGCCAAAGCACAGCCCAAGATGTTATGATACTGTTGCCCAGCTCTTGCCACGTGGAGGCCTCCTCGTAAAGAGCCACCCCACCCCCCACCCAACTCTTCATATTCCTCTTTATATCTCTTAATGTTTACTCTTTGGTAATAACTTTTATCCAGATCATCATTTATTAATATTGAACCGAAACTGTCATTTTTAAATATTGTTGCTATTGCGATTCAAAGAGCATTCCAAGCTCCTAATTTATTGTATTAGAAACTACTATTAAGGTCATAGTTTGAAACATCATTCTTCTTATATGAATTCTTTATTTTAAAGTCTTTACGTCAGATGTTAACGCTATGTTATTATCTTTGTGAGCTTGTCTGCAAAGGATTGCTTAACTGAATCGTTTTTTCAGCTTGGATACGCAGTAGTAGTAATGCTACCCCTCTTGTACGCCTGTGAGACATGGAAAGTGTACAGTCGCCATGAAAGACAGGTAAGCTCCTTTCACATGCGCTGCCTCAGAAAGCTGATCCACATAAATTGAAGGACAAGACTCCTGACACAAAAGTCCTTCAGAGAGCTGAGATGACAAGTTTCCATTGCATACTGAGAAGATCACAACTCCGATGGGCTGGCCATATCTGTCGTATGCTTGATGACAGCGTCACGAAGAGGCTATTTTATGGGGAACTAGCTGAAGGTAAGCGTTTCAAAGTAGGCCAAAAGAAACGGCACAGGGACATACTTAAAGCTTCATTGAAGTCCTGTGGAATTGATCCAGAGAGCTGAGAGCACTTCGCCGAAGACCGAGCTGCCTGGCGTCACCAGATCAACTCAGGCGCAGCTACTTCTGAAGATCGCCGGATCAATGAGGCCAAACATAAACGTCGGCAGAGGAAGAAAAGAACCAGCGCAAACACTTAATCGATCCAGGCCCCGTAAATTCCCTGCCCTCATCGCCCTAGACTCTTAAGAGCACGGATTGGCTTCACAAGCCATCTGCGCACTCACAGATCAGCCCAGACGTGATGTCATTTCGTCCTCGAGAACGAATGACGAACGAACAAACGAACGAACGAACGAACGAATTTTGGCCAGCTCTCAATCACTTATCTCTGCTTATTGTTGAAAAGAGATTTTGTGTTGTGGATGTAGTTAAATTGCAGTCATTGTTCTTTTATTGTGCATTTATGCCTCCCCATCTAATCGATTACTTCTTTGTGTTGTTTACTGGTATAAACCTTTTAAACTTTCCATCCACCTCAAGTTCTCGTGTAATAGACAGTTTATGTTACCATGGATGTAGGTTCTAATTGCGTAGTTTATAAAATCTTCAAGTCTTATTTCATAGATTTGGTCCCATAATTAATTTTAAATGTATTGTCCATTCAGAACCTGTGTCTTTTTAAATAGACATCAAATTATAGCAATATAATATATTTGTCTCAATTTTCCCTCATAGGACCATTTCCAAGGTGATACGTGTCGGTAGTTTACTATAAAGATCAGGGATGCTATTATGTCATGAAGTTGTTGTTTATTATGCTAACACTCTTGAAATACTTTCTTTGTCAGCTCGTTGATACATATATTTCATTAAAAAGAATCCCAATTTGGAACATCTATAGACGCAACCTCCATTGAAAAACTAATGCACCCGAAACAACTTTGGTTATTCGGCGTCAACTAAACTCTTAGAGTGTTTAACATCCATAATATTCGTTTCTAAATAAAGTCCAATACGACACACATTTTTATAGCATTATGGTTGGTTTCGTCAAATGAAAAAGTGAGCTGTTTGTACCTTTTATTTATTTCTTGTTGGTATGTGATGCCTTTCTGCCTAAGCTAATCCTTTGCTTAATTATCCGATATATAGTGCCGATGAAAGTGAGTGATGCAAATACAAACATCTTCTTTTTGAACTTTTAGGTTTCACGCATTATCATCTTTTTCGGCACCATTTTTGAAGGTTTGAATAGTCGAATTCAATATTTTGAGCGTTATATCACAATTCTAAGCATCGCAAAAAATGAGTGGGATTTAAAAAGACAGCTTCTCTTCAAGTTTCAAAATAAACTTCCATAATTCCGTATCATCTGCAAAGGCAGTAATTGATAATTCTGTCCCAAGGAAAAGAGATTGTGAGAGCGAAAATGCCTCTCTTCAGTTTCAACTTATCGTACAATTCCAAATTTCAATATTTAAGAGACAGAAAGAGGAATTCGCAGAGATCAGATGTGATATTTTAGAAAACAGGGGAAGCCAGCGATTATTTTTGCTTTTCCAAAAGTTAAATAACCATTTAAAGTTTAGTTGGTTGACCTGAAGATTTAACCAGATCACAATGAGCTCACTCCTTTGTTTCAATAACAAAGTAAAAGAGCTTTTCCTAAGAGGATAAAGAAAATGAAAACAGAAACCTAATGTATTATTTCTTTTATTCTTTAAAACGTGCAAGATTGCATAAAATATTTCTTCACTCTTTATTTATAAAGGTATATTGTAAATAAAAGCATTAATATGAAAATGTCGAGGTTTCAGAGATTGAAATTAATTATGACCTTTAACGAGCTGTAATAGCTTTTTATTATTTATATAATTGATTTGCCAGGTAATGGGAATGGAAGATAATGTTAAATACCAATAACATTAAATTATTATTATTATTATTATTATTATTATTATTATTATTATTATTATTATTATTATTATTATTATTGTTATTGTTATTGTTATTATTATTATTATTATTATTATTATTATTATTATTATTATTATTATTATTATTATTATTATTATTATTATTATTATTATTATTATTATTATTATTATTATTATTATTATTATTATTATTATTATTATTATTAAAGAGTACGAAATACTCTTAAGGCTTCAAATATCTAATCAAGGAACATACAAATAATTGCAAAAATAACTTATTAAATGATAAGCTTATAGTCAACTAATGACTGCAGAACATACGTAAATACTTGTAGAATTGATAACACGTACATGAGTTAGCCGTCCGTTATTTTCTTTAATCGTATATTTGATCAATATGGGGTTATGATTTCGACAACATTGGACGATCACTCCACTTTTCATTAAGTAAACAAAAATTATTGAAAGACACTTCCTAACTATTTTACTACTATTTTTTGCTTTCAAAAGTGGGTTAATAATTTTCTTTTTGCTAGTTAGATGACGTCTATATTCTTTAAGATTGTAGGCAAAATGTTATGAATATCCATGTTAAATTTTCCCGGAGATTTCTTCAAATTCTGATATTGCTCTAACCAATATTTTTCACTTTTCCAAGTTTCAAGTATAGGCTCAAAATGAAACCCTGTTTTGTTTCTATTTCACCATGTTCTCCCAAACAGCATTTGATGTTTCCGTAAATATTCGGCAGTGCTATGTTGTTTATCTCATTTAGTTTAATAATAATAATAATAATAATAATAATAATAATAATAATAATAATAATAATAATAATAATAATAATAATAATAATAATAATAATAATAATAATAATACAGTTTATCAGAACAGTATTATGATTCCGGATGGCTTCGGCCATCATCATTGCTAAGGCAAGTGTTCCCTCAGCGACAGTATTTTCATCTGAGTTGTTTCGTATATGTAATTTTATTAAATCGTGTTTCCCAGCAAAATGCTGTAAACAAAGTTTTAAAAAATATTTGCTTACGTAATCAATTAATCCTTTATTCCCATCAGACTCTGTGTTTTTATCATCCTTGGGAATTGTGTAAGTTACAATGTCTCCATCAGATGGATTTTGGGGTTTCTTATTAGCATCGTACCATGCACCAGGCCACTTGTTTCCTATAACTCCATAAAATTTTATGTAAAAGTCTTGGAGTGCCATTTTGTATATTTATTCTCCATATCTCATGAATATACATTTTTCTTTTGATTCCTTTTTATTTTTTGTTTTGCTTCGTAACCCCAAGTGTACCTAACAGTTGAAAGAATTCAAGATTTGCTTGAACATCATAAAGTTTCAGCAAAAATATCTTAGATTCATTAAATATTCCCTCATATAGATGCATCACTTGCAACCTCTCTGATCCCTGAATATATTTAAATAATTCAAACCTAAGATTTAACTCAATGAAAACACTGCACTCAAAGTAGGATTCAATTATATTATTATTATTAAGACTAATTGATTTGATATTCATATCTCCTGTTTTGACAGGAAAATAATTTCATGCTTTTTTAAAATCCTTAATGTTGTCTTTCTTAAAACTTTGTTGCTCTAAGGATGGGGACAGATAATTGTCCACATTCATATCATTAGCTTGATCAAATAATTTGACGTGTCGTTTTACGAGTGAGACAGATAAAAGAATCCTCGTCTGAAATATTTAGATCTTCATTATAACACTGTTTATTCAAATAAAACATCAAATATTTTATGACTTCCGTTTCATTGTTAACACCAATGGTTTCAAACAATTGTGACGTTTTATCTTTACATACGCTATCTCCAAAACTCGTTTTATGAAATTTGGTATGTTTTGAACGCCGTTTCTTTTTAACACAATGTTGCAAAGCATCAAACTCCTTACCATGAACGGTAATACTATTTCTACTAGCTTTATCATCAATTTTTATACTACCAAGAGTGTCATCTCCATCATTTCTAGTACTAACACGAGTTTCCATACATTCAGTATATTCATTACCATCAATATTTGTCGTTACACGAGTTTCCATGTCATCAGAATTGTGAGCACCATCATTACAAGTTAAATGCGTTTTCATGCCACCAGTATGTTCAGTACAAGTTCGACTAGGTGTTGCATGAGTTTCCATGCTATCATTATGCTCAATAGCATCTCTATAAATAGTTACATGAGTTTCCATCTCATCAATATTTTCATGAAAACCTCTACTAGCAGTTGCATTATTCTGTATGCCATCAGTATTTTCATCTTGATCTCGACTAGTTATTACATCTTTTGTTATGTCGTCAATATTTTCATCTTCATCTCGACTAGTTATTACATGTTTTGTTATGCCATCAGTATTTTCATCTTCATCTCGACTAGTTATTACATATTTTGTTATGCCATCAGTATTTTCATCTTCATCGCGACTAGTTATTACATCTTTTTTATTGTCATCAATATTTTCAACATCATCTTTTATAGTTGTTACATGAAGTTTTATCCCGCTATAATTTTCAGCATTATCTCTACCAGTTATTACATGTGATTTTATGTTATCAATATTGCCAACATCATCTCGTCTAGTTGTTACATTAGTTTTTATGCCGTTAGTATTTTCAGCATCATATATACTAGTTATTACATCTGCTTGCATGTCATTAATATTTCCATCTTCATCTCTACTAGTTGTTACATGAGGTTTTATGTAATCAATATCTTCAACATGATCTCTACTACTTGCTACATGAACTTTTATCCCTTTAATAGGTTTAACATCATCACTACTAGTAGCTACATAGGCTTTTATGCCATCAATATTTTCAACACCATCTCTACTAGTTGTTACATGAATTTTTATGCCATCAGTATTGTCAACATCATCTCTACTAGTTGTTGCATACATTCTTATGACATCAATATTACTAACATCATTTCGACTTTTTACATGACTTTTTTGCCATTGATATTTTCAACACCATCACTTTTATCACCTTGAAAAGATAAATATCTAGCATTCGCATTACACGCTCTCTTAGCTGAAAACTTTGTTTCATTTACTTCAGGTCGCTTCGTCCATATGTTTTCTAATTTATCACACTTCTTCTTAAATATATTTTGCTTTACATATATCTGATGTTTTCCTCCCTTTAATAAAATCCCATCATGAAAATAAACCCACAAATCGGGGTGTACACCAGTAGAAAATGACAGTAAATGCTAGAACACTAAGGTAAAGTTTCCTTTCTTATATCCAATTTTACACAGCGTATTCGCTTTACCAGACAGCTTAATCAAATTATTCTCAGTAGGATTTGTAACAAACAGAAACTCCAATGTTCAAACCAGAATTTATACTAGTGAAAAATGACACTCCAATGCACTAATAAACCGTTTTTGTCCCTTATTATTCCCTTATCTTTATCAACCTTCTACCTGCAATTAACCCTGTGATAGACAGAATATAGCCACTCCCCCATTGACTGACGGGATACATTTGATATAGATTGTTCTCCCACATAGCTGGGTATATATAAAACAGTGCGACACTCCGCTATCTGTTGGTATCGTTTGGGGTTTATCATCTAATGCATACCTTACACAAAAGCTTTCATAGCTGGGTTTTAACAGGTATTTAAAAAAAAACACTTGACCGGAAAAACTGTCAACTGGTCTGAACGATATGTACGGTATAAATAATACTTACGTAAGATACATCCCTGACAGTGTTATTTTGAACTCGTAAAGATACCTAGGCACGCACACACACACCGACACACACACCGACACACACACACACACACACACACACATATATATATATATATATATATATATATATATATATATATATATATATATATATATATATATATATATATATATATATATATATATATATATCTGAATTGTCTATTTCTTCTTTGTTCACATGATAGGAAGAAATAGAATTACATATATAAAAATAGAAATGCTTAGTGGTAAATAATTGATCTCCACATTTAATTTATTGAGGGTTTAACTTTTGTCCATGAATATAGATTATAAGTATAGGTTACTGCTTAGGCATGGGAAAATATGAACTAGTTTTGCGGATGAATAACAACCTTAGGAGTGACAGTAGTGCAATCTGACTTATTTTCGCAAACAAATGTAGTAAACGTTTAATTATATGTTCATTTTCCTAGTCTACATAAAATCGATTACATAAACAAAAATACACTACAAGAAACAAAGTAACCAAATTGATGATGTATTCCAAAGTAAATGCAAATCCGCAGATTCATCAGTACCCAAAAAACAGTATTATTAATCCGCATATAAATCTGAACTTAGTCTCGCTAGACACCACTTTCGAAGAAAATGGCGTATCGGTCTTCCTTAAAATTGAAATTTTGATTCAGATTGTGAATGAATGCTGAATGCAACAACTTTCCATTTAGAATGAATAGAGTTTCGTATTTTTGTCGATTTCGCTAACTTTCGTGATAATGACTGCATATATATATATATATATATATATATATATATATATATATATATATATATATATATATATATATATATATATATATATATATATATATATATATATATATATATATATATATATAATAGGTTTTGTCCGATAACTGCAGGAATTTTTGCTGCATGTGCCACCCACCCCAATTCAAGATTTGTATCATTTTGCTTGATACCCTTTGAGGCATTAAATAATGTTACAAAATTTCCTAACCATGGAACGGGAAAACAGTACAATATAGCAAAATAAAAATATTAAACAAACAATGAACTGACTTAAAATTAGGTTAAAATCTTTCCACTTTATTTAAACATTTTTCCTTAACGCATGTTTTCTCTCTAGAGTGAGAGGGCAGACGTATCATACTAAAATTATTCCTGCACAAGCGGAGTTCTTGTTTTCTGTTGCTTTGTTTCGAGACATTTAGAGCTTTCTCTCTTTATATATTGCAGTACCTAAAATAAGACTAAGCCATGTGCAAAGCTAAGATATCTAAAATACACAATCGCAACTGAATTCAAACTATATATAATCAATGAAATGTACACACTGAAGAAAATTCGTTCAACAATTTTCAATGGTTTATATATTTCTGAAACAAGTTACAAAACTAAAATAAAATTTACATTTGACGTAATCATAGTAAATTTTGCCAAACAGGTTCAATGGCATATTAAAGCTGGAACAACTAACAATGATTTGAATCGAAACAATTTTTAAGAAACTTATGTCTGTGCGTGAGAGAGAATATTTTATGGTACATTTTGTGAAAATTCATTAATATGCATCCTATGTTAAGAAAATCACAACGATAGGAAAACTCCACCAGTTTTGTAAAGTGTCCCAAGAATGAATGGAAGAAATAGAGTTGTAAAATATGCTTCAAAATCGTCAATGGACAGTTCTTAAAAAATATTACATCCAGACAGTTTTGTAAAGTGTCCCAAGAATGAATGGAAGAAATAGAGTTGTAAAATATGCTTCAAAATCGTCAATGGACAGTTCTTAAAAAATATTACATCCAGACATCCATGTGCATTTTAAGTTAAAGGCGACACAATTTTATTTGATCACACATTGTATGATTGGTTCGTTAGTTGCTAGATGAAACGAAGAATGGTAAAGTGCAGAAAAAACGACTAATCTTCTCACTGTTTGAATTGCAACTGAAGCCTATTCGAAGGTATGGCGGAGAAAATATTTGTTACCCAATGCAATGACTCTTAATTAGTGACGAAGTGTTTTGTTCTAGAACACAAACAAAGCGGTGTGGCAAAATAATGCGCGCTCTGTACCTTTTTATGATTAGAATGCAAATGGACTATGGTGAATTTGCAATGTTGTTCAGAACCCGTGTACTGTAACAATTGTCCCATATCGCTTGGTACTGAAATGTATAAATTATTGGTTCTGGATTTGACATTGGGTAGCCATTTTGTAATTTAGTTATTTTGACGTACACATATAGGTAAAGAGAAGGGTTGCACTATTTAGTGGTAATTATATATCGAACTTGGGGGTTTACACGAAGTTCAGATTTATATTAATATTGCAAGTTTGTGTGTTAAGCAAAATCAGAAACACTGCATAGAAAAATTTCTCGTGATGTAAAGTTCAGAGTCGGCGAAAGTTTAAAATCTATTCATATAACTTTCTCATGCTTGTAGACATTTTAACGTAGGTCCTTAAAGCATACGAAGTGAATATCACAAACATTAGTAGAGAGAGAGGGTATACTTATGTAGATAGAGCTAACTTCAAATAGATTTAGAGAAACGTTTGTGCTATGGTTTACACGTGAAATTGAAAGATTTCAAGCCTGAAGTGCCACCAGAGTAAGTAAAAGCTTTCATTACAGATTTGTGGGATTTCTTGTTAAAGAAACGACAGTAACAAACTAAAGAGGAAGATCGTTTGAGACTGTCAACAGCAGTCTGATTAATACATTTCAAAGTCAACGACAAAAATTAAACACGTTCAACAATCATATTACGAGTTTAATATGACCGATGGAAACGCTAATCTTGACATGTGCTACGTCTTACTCCCGCCCACAGAAAAAACTATTAGTGGACTAAATTCGCAGTACCGAATGCAGTATTGTTCATGTTGACAACTCAAAAATCCGCAGATTGGAAAAGAGTATGGATTATTATTAGACGATCAGCCATACATTAGCAATGAAAAGAAGCAAATCTCCTCTTAAGCAAGCAGTCATGTATTTGTAAAGTGACGTTGTTTGGTAATTTTGTAATGCAAACTCGCCATAACGCGTTCGCTCATAGATATATATTGAAGGTTTACCATTAAGTAGTTATCAAGCTCTGTTGTTTTGAAGACCACAGATGAAAAATACCTTTACGTGTTTTATCATCTAGAACATTTCAATGTTATTAACAGTCTCATAGGATTTCTTGAATACGGTTGTCGGAATGTTTTGTATCCAAACCATGCGTTCCTGAATGAAACTGGTGAATTGATTGCTCAACTAGCAAATGACCGTCGTTCAGTCATACGTTTCAGATTAACATCGTATAAAAGAAGTTCAATAACAAAAACATTGCTTAAAAATTATTGATATTCTGCTCCACGTGTGCATATCTTATTCGAATAAATCCTTCAAAGGTATTTGTTTGTAAACGAAAGACAGGTTGCCGGTTTAGTGACCAAATCGCGATGTTTAAACATCAATGCTATATCCAAAATATTAGAATAAACTAATGGACGACTTCAAAGAAGAATAGCGGAAGAAGAAAAAAATTCAGCTGGATTTAATGTTTATTTAACTTCGAATGTACGCGAAGACATTGACATTCACGTTTCTAGTTTCTGTTTTGTTCATCACGTCATCGTAGTGGTAAACAAGAGCATATATTATTTCACAGACCAAAGTGCAGTAAGCTTCTAGAGGTTTGTAATGTAATATATTGTAGTGTTAGGTATTGTGGCGTTATCAAAATGAACGTAATTTGCTTTGTTGTTTTGCTGCATAGTTACTTTTTTCAACAGCAGTTTCACACTTCCAATAATAACGCGGACTGTAATATATGAGACTCTAAGCTTCTTCTGATGATCCGTTTGGCTATTCTTTCGCCGAGTGTCGGATTAACTGTGTTCAAGTCATGGATGAAATATTTAGCATCATTGCCAACGTTTTTAGACTGCGTTTACCAGGTCGGATAAACATAAACATGTGGATCCGTCAGAATAAACAATTTTAGTGATTGCATTTCTACCGTTGCATATTTAAACCTGCGTGTTATTTGCAGGACGAATTTTCATACGGAAACACACACAATATGAAACAATGGTGGTGTTTTTAAAACAACAATTTATATTTAACATGACATCAAGAAAAAGTAGATTCACCGACAAAGCAAAAGCCCAAACCACCCAAACACAGATATATACTTCCAAGCTCAGCCCACACGTTGATTTGTCGCCGGTTTGTATCCGGGGTAACCCATCTATTTTGAAATCTGATAAAGCCATAGTCACCCAAGATATTTTCAGTTTACTAGCTACTGACTTGACCAGAACTTCCTAACATAGCTGAACTGTTTGGAAATAACAGTATTAAATGCCATTCCAGACGACTTAAGGGGTACTTAGGTACCACTAACCCACATGACTAGCAGCTGGTTTGGGAGTCTCTTAGTAACTTTGCTTTGCCGGTTCGAGTGTGGGATTGGATGTTTGCTACAATATGTAATATCGATCTCCCGTCTATACTCACTTATAGCCTGGATTCAGGTGTAAACTGCATATACCAAGATATGCCCTAGCACAATGATTTGGAAAATCTCGGTCTATGTTGTTTAGTAGAATCAATCAGTAGAACCAACAATAGACTTATTTACCGTCGCTTTATGCGACGGCAGATCGGAATCTGTGATGTTTGTAGTTGGTCCGGATTTATTTGTCAGTGTATACAGTACATTTCATATGGAAGTTTAAACAAATATATGATAAGCATTGGGTAAATAGGTCAATAACTAATCAACGAATGGTGCTTCAGCTCTGTAAGGGAGACAATTTGCGACATCATACCACCAACTTGTACAATTACATCCCTTCTGATATGAAACCTCAGTTAGCTATTTGAGTACTAAATATTACTACTGATTTGAAAATCTTATTAAAACAACAAGAGAAACAAACAAAGCTAAAAAGCACTAAAAGATGAAAGAAATAACAAAAAAGTCTTCATTTGTAAGAATATATTAGACTAGCAGTTGAAATGGAGTAAGATTTTATGACGGATGGCCTTGGTATCACTCAACTATTAAAATATACTGTTTACTATAATAGAAATGATTTCAAAACACATCAATTGTCCCAGACACATCAATTAACATAGAGCAATTTTCTCCATAGTCAGTTAGAGGCCAGCACTACGATAAAGTAGTATAAATGTTTGTCAGTTCCTGCAAAAATGAGATCATTCAAGGTTTTGTGTCCCTCAAAATAAAGAGAAAGGAAAGGAAACCAATTGAAGAGAACTCCAACAAAAATACACGATGTAGGGCATGAACCTAAGACCTTCGATAATGGGAACCTTGATACACAGTAAAAGTAGAAGAGACAAAGTAAAAGCTTTAAGAATGACACTTCAAAAATGGACACCATAGTGACCGCAAGTCGGTTTTGACAAAGCTTTTTATAAAAGGTAACTACTTTTTGATGTCATCTACTGGAAAATTTTAAGCTAAAGGGTTTTTCTTACTCCATCAAATCCTGCTATGTTCAGCAAGTAAATAAATGACAATAATTCCAAGACTTAAAAAAGTCACACCTTTAAGAAAGAGGGTTGTGTTTGATCATACCATGGAAAATTTGAGAACATTTTCCTGGTGAAGAGAAGCGTGTAAATGATTGAATTAATTAATACATAGTGCATGTTATCAAACTTCCTGCAATGAATGTTAAGCATGTCTGGTGTCATTTATGACACATATAACAGTTCGAAGTGCACAGTTTGACCCGTTAGAAGAACACAATCAAAAACTGTTTCAAAATAACTTCCTTAATATATTAGTTATCAAGTCAGATGAATTCATTTGTTTGAACGATGCATAAAATAAACATTGTTCAGGATATGTGAAAGTCTCGTAAATGGCATATGCTTCGTGATGCAAATAAACACCGAAACTAAAATACTATGCTTACTGTGAGAAATGGGTGCCACAATATTTAATTTAAGAGTTACAGTTTAAAGATTTCAATATTCTCATGTAGTATCTGAAAAATGTATAAGGCTGTATTTGCAGCGATCGTTTCTTTACAATGGCTTTATTGCAGCAAGGGTAGCTTTTGATATATAAGATTGATAAAAATGAAAAAGTTAGGAATTCGTTCTTTGCAGTAATGGAACATAAGGATGATGTTACAAAGCAGCAATACTCTGATTGCGTCACAGTAAAAGACATTGGAGACGCTATACAGTCTGATTATTTCGCATTTGTTTAGGATTGGATTACATTCTGTTATTTGATAAGCAATGTGGGATATAGTAAATGTACTTGGGTATTACTGTGCAGGCACAAGCCTTTAAGATTTAAACTATTCAGAAGCCAAGACAACCTTACGACAATGATACATTTTAAGAGAGTATGACCAGTGAGGAATACGATGGAGAGACGCGAGGCTTGTTCCCATTGGACATTATTATAATTGTATTGTATTCCTAATCAATCTTACATGCTTGATCCAGAATTTGATACAGCTATACAATTCATATTTTCGTATCACACACATTTTCCACCTACCTAGGTTTCTTGTTTGACTTAGTTTCGTAAAATTGTTCTCAACCTCTTTTATCGTTTAAGTGTTTCGTTTTTTGACATAGAACAAATCTGTGCATCAGGTGCTTGGAGTAGGTTTGAAGTAAGTATCATGAAATATCTGTCTGCGGCTTTAAAAAAGGTTATAAGTATGATGAATGTGAAAAAAAGTATATGTCATGTTAACTTTTTAATTATTCCCTTAATTAATCCCTACAATTATGTACACACAGATGTCATAAAACTGATTATTTTATATTGCTTTAATTTAATATGTTTTAATTAATTGATATATGTATAATCTATCTACCCAGATATTACTTGTAATTTTTGAAGTTGAAAACGACTATATATGGAAATTGTTATTTCATTCGATGGTTGGTATCAGCCACAAAGTAAGTCAGAAGTAACTTCCAAGTCAATAACACATTAATACGTGCATGTGTACTTGGTATTGTGACACGGTCGTTTGTGCATTGCTCGTTCTGCATATTAAAACAAAGATAGAATTTTTGTGTGTTCAAAACTAGTCTTGCTCTCTCGTTTACATATCAGTTCAGGCCATGCAATATATTTCTAGTCAACCAGTTGAAGGATTGTGACTTTCTTACGAACCCAGAGATCTATACATATAGGCTCTATGATCTTAAGTTAAGTAACAGAAAGAAAGCACAGCTAACAAGATTTGCACAATTCAACAAGCAATTGAATTTTACCAGTGTTACAACCCTATCGCCTTAAACTTAGTGACAAAAATGAGCGAATACCAACACATTTTGTCAAATTTACCATATCGTTTCGTTCGCTAGAATACAAAAATTGAAAAATGTGAAACGAACCTACAGTATAAGCCCAAAAGGTATATTATAAGTCCAAACGTATGAAGATAAAATTAAATTCGATTGGCGTTTCAAATGAATTTCAATAATGAATGTGTTAACATACATGTAGCCTCAAATGTGCTAATATGCCATTGGCCTGGAATGTGGTGATGTGTTAGCTTATTTTGATGCATAAAAAAATGATACAAGATATTCTTGACCTAATTCACAATAATTCCAAAATAATTATTCTGTTCAATAAATATTTATGAGCACTTTGCAATTTCAGTGAATAATTTAAATAGAAAAATAAATCAACTAATAATAAAACTGAACACATTGCTTCAATTTCGGCTGATCAGGTAATACTTATTAATTATTTAAGTAAACATCATTTCTACAATCAGCTGTGATGCAATAACAGAGCTAGAATGTAGGCCAGTTTCCTATCTAAAACTGTCAAAGCTGTAACAAGTCCGATACTTTATAAGTGCAAAGCTACTGTCATTGACTCATATTCAAATAAACATGTTTAACTTTATTAAGAATTTCTGAATATGTAATCTATAACACAGAGAAGCATCAGCTATGTATTACGTTGTTACCAAATGTCACTAGTCAGGCAGACCTTTAACTCGAATATATATATATATATATATATATATATATATATATATATATATATATATATATATATATATATATATATATATATATATATATATATATATATATATATATATAATAATAGTAAACCGCTCCGGTGGCCTAGTGGTTGGAGCGTCCGCCTCGGATGAAATAAGTTATAGGTTCGAATCCCGGCCGTGTCGAACCAAAGTCTTTAAAAAATGATTTTAACAGCTGCCTTGCTTGGTAATCAGCATTAATAAGTGTTAGGACTAGTCAGCCTGGTGCCAATGGTGTCTCTCTCCTTTGTAAAGCCGCACTGACCTTTTGGCATTATGTCATGATCAAGGTGCTCTGGGAGTCTGTTCAGCAGTAGCCTGGCAAGGACCTTGCCTGCGATGCAGAGTAGGGACATTCCCCTTTGGTTGTCACAGGTTTGGCGATTTTCTTTTGGTTTGTAAATGTAGATGATTGATGCATCTTTGAATTCATGAGTTATACGTTTCTGCTTCCGCTAGCTTAGGCCTACCAGACTTGTGGATCTCAGCAGGCATGAGTTTGCTCCAGGAGCTTTCCCAATAGGCAGGAACTCAATGGTCTTATGAGTTTCCATTGTTGGAGGACAAGTCAATCTCTCGTTGATCTCCATCAAGGGCAGACGGTTGATGGCTTCATCGTTGATGTAAGCAGGTCTGTTGAGGACACAGTCAAAGTGTTTCATTCAGCGATCCATTAATTTTTTCCTTCTCGGTTATGAGAGAGCTGCCGTCAGAGCTCAAGCGTGGAGCTGTGCCTGATGTTACTTGGCCGTAAGCATTACTATAGAATTCTTCATGTGTCTGTCATCAAAGGCCTGAATATCATCAGCCTTTTGGCTCAGTTATGTGTCCTGCATCATCGCGCAGTTTCCTCTGCACAGCATGGTTGAAGTTGCTGAAGGACTCTTCATTTGCAGCAGAATTTGGGTCGATGCTGTACGCTCGATGGAGACGATGCTTCTCCTTCTCGTCAAACCAGTCTTGGTTCTTTCGCGCAGTGACGCCATGGGTTCAGATGCAGTAGAGTACATCTGCTGTTTGAAGACCGCCTTGCATTGCTTTACGTCGTTGGTATCTGTGATGTGTCGAATTTTGAAAACTCTTAGAAGCATTGGCTAAAGGAATTGTATCAAAGTCAACTTAATTAAAGTAGAAAGAACTAGAGATAGTTATATGATTATTTTCATTTCATCTCTGAACGTCAAAGGGAATTCGGTCCACACAACGAAACTTAACCGAGTCATATGCTATGGTACAAGGCTATGACATAAGGCGCTTTCCCAAAATCTACCGGTTAAAGGAGAAAGCTTGGCAATAAGTGATTGTTCAAAGGAACCTTAATTACGGCATGATTAGCTGTCTTGACAATCAAAAATTCTACGTAGAAGAGTTATTAAACAGTTGAGTCAGATTGGTTAATATTAATTTATGGGCGTAACTTTGTAATGAATTAAATTTTTTGCTTTGGAGAAAATCTTTAGTCTTCAATTTTCCTTGAAGAAAGTTAGACGGACTCCGAAATCGTAGCAAGTACGTTTTCGTTATTGAGTAAGGGGTCAGATAGTTGTCTCAGATAGGAGATAGACAATACGTGAGGTTCGTTGGAAACGAATAAGAAACGGCAAAAGGTACACAATCTTAGTTTCCCGATTTTAATATGTTATTTCATTTGTCGATTTACTTGCAAATGTATTGATGTTGTGATGTATGTGAGTATGATTTCACTTTGCAGGGTTTTAGTGAAATGTTAGTCAGGACATTTTATTCTTTAATTTTCTAATTATCAATTCGTTTGGAGAGTTGACAAGGTTGCATGTAAATGAATGTTCGTTGAAAGAATTGATAAGATTTCATGTAATTGAATCTTCGATACATAGGAGTGCTTAGGAAACTTCAAGAATTAAGCCTAATAAATGATGGATAATGTTTCGTAGTTTTATGAATTAACTTCACGTCTAGTATGAAATGTATTGAGAGTATATCCATATACTAGTTTGTAATATTTAAGTGATCACGTAAACTATTTTAGAATAGTTAGATTTGGGGTGTCTAGGCCATATGTAATTTAACACTGCTAGATAGTTAATGTAAGAAGTCAAGGGGAGTTAAATACGGGCACATACGTCTTAGCATGGAGTGCAATCTAATGATCTCCACTAGCGTGACCCGAATTAAGGTCAGCACAGGCTATGACCGTCTATGTAAACATAGGAATTAGTGAACGTGAATTCGGAGCCGAATTAATGTAAACATATAGATATACTTGGAAATGTGACCTATTGTCTATTGCGAGACATTTTATTTATTAAAGGAAAACAGCTTTCCTGAACTTTCCCGAGATTTGCGAACTCTCCTGAGATTTCCCTAAAAGTCCCTGTACCAATTCCAAATACCAGAGCAAATTCTGAGCCAAAATCTAGGTCCAGAGACGATTGTTAAATCAGAGTTCGACTGACGAGAGTCCAGGACCAGACAACTAGACAAAGATTGGCAGAGCAGGGACGAACGGAATTATCAATGCCCGCATAAGAAAGGTGATGATGTCGCTCATCGTTGCACTCAAAGATCACATCTCGTAGGCAATGAAAAATTGAATTAGTTCTGTCACTAGCAAGTAATACAAAGAAAATTTTGAACTGTCTTTTATATTTGAGTACATGTTAGTACATTTTTTCCTTCTTTTGTAACCAAGTAATTGATTTATTTTCATTTTAAATTCTGTTGTGAAACGGATTAAATTTTATATTTGTTCATTGAAAGGGGGCTCGTTGTGTTTAAGTATTCAATATACTTGTTCAGAGGTCTGCATTCTTCTTTCTATCTATCCATACTGGGTAAACTACACCGCGGGAGGTCATTCCCTAGCAGTGAACCGTAGTTGAAAGATTTGTGTGTGTTTTGAACGCTGCCAATTTATCATAGTATCAAATCTGCATTTTCCAGCTGGTTTGTCAGAGATTCAGACAGAGCGTGCTCAGTATTGAAGACTTTCACCCTGGAAACGTTGAGGCGCTTTGGGAGTTAAATTCTAAGACTGATCTTGGACATCAGCATCCTGTGGTACGTCCAGCAGTCAGCACTACTCATGGCCTTGGTCACACCGATATCCATCCTGTCGCTTTTGCGGACTAAGATGTAATCCATCAGATGCCAATGTTTAGACAGTGTGTGCATCCAAGTTGTTATGTTACGGTTGGGCAGACGGAAGACGGTGTTTGTGATCAGGCCAGTTCTAGTTTCAGAAATTTTCATAAAGTGAAGAAAATATTTATCAACTTCATTTTCTTGAGTAGGGGTTACTAACTCCACATTTCTGAGAGCAACAAAACCTGAACGTGCGTTCACAGTGGGTGTGGACTCAGCTTGCCCGCAAGTTGCAATTATTTTAATATGGATTGAATTCTTTAAAACTATTTCCTTCTTCTTTCTCTATTTGCATCTGCATCTTTCTCTCCAACAGGCTTAGTAGA
The DNA here is from genome assembly GCA_016746295.1 of Potamilus streckersoni. Taxonomy (NCBI): domain Eukaryota; kingdom Metazoa; phylum Mollusca; class Bivalvia; order Unionida; family Unionidae; genus Potamilus; species Potamilus streckersoni. The sequence goes on along the minus strand of JAEAOA010000892.1, from coordinate 157,569 downwards.
ATCCAACAGGCTTAGTAGAACAGGCTTAGTAGAATCCAACAGGCTTAGTAGAACAGGCTTAGTAGAATC